>CAJDYZ010012368.1:122898-133571 GCA_903986555.1 Heterotrigona itama
AATACTGTTTCCTTAGAAAATCTCTTAAATGGTGAAGAAAATTATTTTTTTGGGGTATGGAGATGTACGTTGTCAATTCATATATATTACATAAAAAGATGAAAGAAACAAACAATGAGACACTACTAACGCATTCAAATTTTGTGAAATAATTAATTGATCAACTAGTAAGAAATTTCAGAAACGGTATATCATCTAGTGCGCAACCATCAATATCTTCTGTAGAAATCAGGTTAAATAATAAGTTTCATGTATTTTGTTCAGGAAAAACAACTGTGCAATATTTTTCGACAAGAAAATTCCAGGGAAAAGACGAGAAATACGCATGTATTGTGATATCTATATTCGAAAGTCAGGGCTTCATTATTTTGTAAAATATTATACTTTGCAAAATTATAAAAATTAAAATGTTTTATTTTTATGCACTATAACTAACATTAAACAAATATATCAGTTTCAAAATAGTTTGTTTTTCAATATTTTTATATATATAATAAATCAGCTATGAAAAAATTACTTCAAAAGTTTAAATATACTCCGACTAGCTGGTAGTCCCACCAGAGAAGTGTGCCGATCACAAAGGGCTAAAAAACATTAAGATCTGGGAAAAATACAAATCCTATAAGCCCATCATCCAGTATTTTTGTTGCCAAGCCCACGAATACACTTTCGCGAACTGCAATAAGAAAGCAGTCTGCGTCAAGTGTGCGAGACTACATGATACAAGAGCATGCACTAAGAAACTTGAGACGCCAGCCATATGCGCAAATTATAAAGTCATACATTCAGCCAACTATTCTAAGTGCCCTCCTTGTTTGCCTAGCCAAAAAAAAATGATCATAAGAATGATAATAAGAGAGAACTTCTTACACACACACACACATTTCCTCCATACCTTCCAGAAGTACACCCACACAGTCTACATGACTAGGAATAACATACGCGAAAGCGGTATCATAACCACACACAGCTACACGACACGACAGCATCGAATTATCCAATCAGTTAAATGAGCTCCAGTCCACAGATCTAAATCTGCTTTTCAAAATCATCTCACTCATACAAAAATATTACCAAAAATATTACCAAATGCATAAATAATCTAGCCACAATTCAAATAGTCATGGAGCTTGAAAATGGTCAGCTTTAAAAATCTCCTGAATATCACTTTATGAAACGCTATCAGAACGCGTCAGAAACAAAGCAGTTGCACAAATCTCTCACAGTATAAAACACAGACATTGCCATTATTACAGAAACCTGGCTAATTCCTAAAGAAATCCTAAAAATCCTAGATTATACTCTACACAGGAAAGATGGATTCCCAATTAATACCAACAAATCCAAGGGTGCAGTACTCATAGCAATACGAAACAGTATCCCCGCTGAGGACATCCCACAACTGGCCTTCCCCAACATCGATTTCCTATCAATCAAGGTCAAAACCACTATATACCTCATAATAGGGGCGGTGTACGCACGCCCAAAAACCAAAATTTTAACAACAGATCTCGACTCCATTATCTCACTGCACGGAGTACTTTATCATAGGTGATTTCAAAGTGATTCCGTGCAAAGCATCACGTATGGAACAACCTTCGGAGAAACAGATTTACTATCAATCGTGCGGAACTGTAACTATCAGATTATTCATAGCTCAATTTACACTTACAAACAATCTAATTGCGCTCCTTTAAACATTGACATCTTCCTTTCAAATTCCTTATCAACATACGTGCCAAACCATAGACGACCTATCATCCAATCACCTCTCGGTTACGCTATCGCTGCAAATAAGAAGAGATACAGCACAACCATGCACAACAAAACCAACTGGAACATGTATGCCAAACATTGCAACGAACTAAAAGTAAATCCGCACCTTCAGACCACGACCGACATAGACACAAAAATAGGGGCTCCAAACAGCATTTTACAAAGCTACCTGCGACGCATTACTACTAGATCACAACTGGACACTGCAGAAACTAATTAAAGAAAAAAATAGACGTAGAAGAATACACCATATTGGTAATCCCATACACAAGCTCTACAGAAACTTATTTTCTAGCTCCATAAAGAAAAGAATAACAGAAACTAGAAACAAAACCTGGCAGGACAAACATATCATACATAAAATGGATCATACATAATGGACTATTCAGCATACATAAAATGGATCATACCCTTTGGCATATCTACAAAATCACAGAAAGAGCAAAAAACAATCTATCAATCTTGCAAGATCCCAACAATAACGCAAGACGAAAAAAAACTCGAAAGTTTAGCCCAAAGCTTTCTCGAAGTCTACATCAAAGTCCTGAAACAATACTCTCCCATAGAAAAAGATGTAGAACAACAATCAGCCATCATAACGCAATCTCTATCGACGCAAGTAAATGCTTCTAAATGTACACCTCATATGTTCGTCAAGATAATTAAAAACCTTCCTTTCAATAAAGCTCCAGGACCAGACAAAATCACTGCAATTTAACTACAGAAATTCCTGAAAAAACAGTAGTACTCTAAAAAAAACTCTACCCACTCATTGCAAAATACAGCCGACCAAATCTGGGCACCAGTTAAAGTATCTTATTATCAAAGTGAAAAAAATTCAAAACAAATTCTTCTCAATAATACTGAATAAACCTCAAGGTAAACGCGGGAAACAGCCAAAATTTTAAATTTTAAATGACCAACTTCATTGCAAACTCACTTAATTCATTGTCAGTTTATGATCTGCACCACTCAACCCACTCACAAGCAACATGGGTAACTACAATATCAATGGCATCCTGTTAAAGATCAAAATAAGACTTTCAAAACATGCCCTACTCACAAAATAGCAATTCCCCCCCTTCACCAAGAAGTTCACATAAGCGAAGGTTTTTTGAAATTTTTCCTGCGACACATAACAAATCACACTTATCTCAGCCTTTAAATAATAAATTATCTTACATTGTATATGCAGGTAAAAGGGTCATCGAATCCTAGGGACTGCAGAAACCAACACAGGTCATAAAAGAAAAAAAAAAATATTGTGGGAATTCAGTAAAATCAACACACAACAATATAGAGCGACCAGTGAAATAATAAGTTCATCTAATCAAAATCGACCACCCTTACCGAGGATTCATAAAATTAGTATTAAAATTAGTCTACATTTAACATTAATAGCAATTATTTATTTTGCAATGTACATTATATTTATTCATTAATTTTAATGTATTTCATTTTATAAAATTGTTGATTATCTCATGTTTTTAACTTTTTTTCTACCACTGTATGTATAAATTTCAAAATCTATTTTTATTAATTAAATCAATTAGTAAATTATTATTATATAAATTTTATATTTTAAATTTTATATTTTAAATTATTATTATATAAATTATTATTATATAAATTTTATTATTATATAAATTATTATATGTAATTATTATTATATATTAAATTTTTATATAAACTATGTCTAATAAATAAAACTTTTTACTAACCATTAGTAATGCATCAAAAAATGTGGCGTTATAAATCTATACAAACATGAAAGTATATCACCTATATTTATTGATTGCAATGGTAATATTTCAAGTATTATTTACATTTATTTGAAAAATCATTTGAAAAACAAATATAGCGGATGTAAACTCTTGTTACTTTATTTTATAAAAAAAATATTGATATAGTTTCTTGACGATATTTTTATGAAAACAAATGATATGTTAGCAAATCTGTCTCTATAAATAGTTCACTATATACAAAAATAACTTCCGTAGTGACAATTTCCAATAATGAGATATAAAATAATAATATAAGAAATATAAAAATTGAAAGAGTTTAAAAGTACACACAAGTGACACACACAATTCCAGTGCTTCATCTGCATTTAATAGCAGAGTATTATTAGAAAAATTACATTATTTTTATAAGTACTATCGAATTTATAAATATTATCGAATGTTATCGTGCCAAAATTAAGAAAAGACGCTTGTCTTCAAATTATTAAAAATATTTTATATTCTGTTAAGTACATGATAAACCTTATATTTTATATTCTGTTAAGTACATGATAAACCTTATCATATGTTAACATCTTTTTCATTTCCGAATTTTTATATTTCTTATGTTATTTTTATGTAACTTATTGTTGCTACTTATAACTGTGCATTACTAATGTGCTGTTCACATTACTTTTGCATGAACTATTTATAGAAACAGGTTTTATTAATGTATTATCTGTTTTTAAAACCATTGTAAAAGAAACTGAATGTATCATTACTCATCACTGAATAGTCATTAAAAGAATTTATTTTTCTGCGACAATCATTTCTAGGGATAATAAACGAACATTGATAACAATACGAGAAGAATGTTTATTATCTTTATGGTTGTTAAGGCTAAAGGTACGTAACACTTATGACATGGATGTGCCCCAATTCAGCGTAGTAAGAATTTGACCACTTAGAAAACTCTAAATAAGGCCAGTCTTAAGTGCGACGAAGTTTTCCGTACCCTGTGAATCACTATGGCATAATAAGTGCGTACTCGAACTTTTCCGAAGACGATCGTTATCAGAAATGCTGCCCCATTCTTATGAATGGCGATGGGAAATTTTGAAGACTTTTCTTCCTTCCTTTTCTCATACTTTCTCATTGGTATTGGCACATCTTCCACAACGCCTCCTTTGGAAATTCAAGACTTGATAAAAGTGAGACACACAACAGAGTTAGTTACAAAAATTTAATAAAGATTCAGTTGCAAAATAGTTATAGTTAGATATAGTTATAATTTAAATCAATCCTTCAGTCATTTGTTCAACATTCTTGATTCAAACAAAAATTGCATAGGAGCCACTAAGCTCAATACATAATAAACACAAGTCCACATCAAAATTAGTGTCTTTTTCATTCCCACATCAGTGGATGGTCCTTCAAAGGTGCATGATCGACATCAGTCGTGATTGACCTTAATAATAGTCTATGAAATACGTCTATTGTTATTAATATTTATAACTTTTAACTAATATTTTTGATTCTTCTATATCGGAAGCGAAACTGATTTATTATTAGTATATTTATTGATATAAAATTGTCAAATATTTGACTAAATTTGCGATAATATTATTTCGCTTTTATCGTTTATACAATATATTCAATGCATTACGAAGAGATTTCATCTGATATTGAATGTTATAAATAATGAAAATTGATTTTAAATAGGAAGAATTGATTTTAGAATCCGCGTTGAATAAATATTTTTTATTTGTTTTGGATGAACATTATAAACTTTCTATGTGTCAGACACATAATTTAAAAAAAATTTTTTTTTTATTTTTTTTCAAGACATTGTATTCAGACCTATATTAAAACAATATGTATTAGAATTAAAAATCACGTTCTTAAGACAAGGATTCTATTTTGTTACAAAATGGTGTGAGAAATTGAAGTTATTTTCATTCTTTCCAAATTTCACAAATTCAAACGAGTCTATGGAATTTAGAAATTTGTTTTGTATTTTTGTTTTAAAATGACCTTTAATTCCGCCACCACAAGATAGTCGAACGATTAGATTTGTATTTATATTACTTATTGTTAGTAAGTATTTAGTATGAGTTTTTAGTATGTATAAAGTTTTTTTTTTAGTATATATATATTAATGAGTATAATCAAACACATAACGATGAAAAATTGCCGATAACTTGAACTATTATTGTTGTGGCTCGATGGACTAATTGTAAGCAATATTCGGTTCGAGATGCTTGAATTTTGAGGTGGATAGCGTGTGAGTGAAATATAGCGAAATGAAACAAACGAAACGAATCCAATAAGATTCGAGATTGTGATGAGTAGACTGTATATTTTATGACATAATGTAACGTCTGCCAATTAACTGTCACTATCACTAACAATGAGTTTTGCACACACTAATTTGTAATTGTCGCACTGTTTTCTCCGGCCGGCCTATTTATACGAATGTGATAGCTAACCAATTACTTTGAAGTTTCGAGCTGTTTGATTGCCCTAACGTAGTTGTCCTAACAAAAACAGTGAAATTGATCGACCATTTCTACAATACGCTAAACATAACAGACACGCGGATCAGCGACCAGGAATGAAGACAATAAGTGATCGCGTCATAACTACGATACACGTGACAGACGTTAAGACTTCTTACCAGTGTTACGTTGTAAGAGTATAATTAAGAGTTATACTTTACAATTTCACAGAACTATTTATTCGAACAAGAGAAGACTTCCACTCCGGAACTTATAAATACAAAAATATCAATATTTCTACTTGCTGTAGTGTCAAATTGTTTCTTCTCGGCTCTTTCTGCTATCTTATATATCTTATTACTAATTATGACTAATTCTTATTAATTATGACTACTTATGACTAATTCTTAACTAATTCTCATCAGTGTTCCGGTGAGAGTCCGGTTGAGTTTGGAAAGAAACAGATGGCGACGAGGTTGGACAAAAAGACGCAAGTTCAAGATTTTACAAACTGACTGCTTTCTTTATTTTTTCTGGCTGTATTTATATGAACTGTTTATTATCACATTTTTGAAAGTAATAGGATGGCTTCTGATCATAGAGCACACCAGAATGAGAAAACAGGCATTGCTCTTATTCAAACATATCTAAATAAAATAATAAATTTCTTTGTGCGGACAAGAAGCCTAACATTCTTTGTACAGAATAACTTTAAAAATTATTGAATTATAGAAAACGGTTTAAACAATTATTAATTTTATAAAAAAAAAATTACGTAACAATCTCCACTTGTTCTCATTTTAAAGTGTAAAGTTTCTACTTCGACAGTTCTGAATTCGTTTTTTTTTAAAGATATTTTTATATCATGTAGCAAGTAGCAGATAGAAAAGGAAATAAGAATATTTCTATTTTCGAAATATGTCTCTAAAAATATAAAACAAAATTCTTTTTATAATTAAATTTATAATAGTCTTGAAGAATGACATTTTCTCTTTATAATGATTCTTTTAAATTTGCTGTTTAATTTTTTTCATCATTCTATTCAACACTGAATATTGGGATATTGGGATAAAATGATAAAAATATAAGAAATATTCAAAGTTATAATAAAATACTGAAAAAGAACAATGCAACAAGTTTTAAAGATAATTTCGAAGTCATGAAAAATATTTCTCAGTGATTCTAAAAGCAAAAGTGATAGAAATTTAAATTTCTATAATTTTTGAAAAAAGTTTCCTTACTTTCTTATCTGCTACATGCGGACGTATAGAAACATCTCTGACCTTAAAACAATTGAAGTAGAGGATAATCAAAGTATAAAAACAACTTTGAACGCAGAATAGTCAAAGTAGAATTTTTAAAATAAAATCAAGATTATTATGTGATTTCTTTACAAAGTTATAATAGTATAACAGTTTATAAATCAACGACAATTTTCTTTTGTATTTGTTCGATTATATTTTCTCATTAGTACATATCTTTAGTATGTTTAGCATGCGGGTATCACATATTTTTAAATATCCATTAATTATACACAGAATAAATATTCATTAAACATGCAGACTCCAAACACTAAATATATACACTACTATTATAGCATGCTATAAAGATTTACGTTAAAAAGACATACGCAGTAAGTATATACGCGCTAAACACTCATACTGAATGCATACTGGATGCATAAATATATACATGCATTTAAAAATATAAATTCTGTAGTACTAGGACACATTCATTTACATTACAAGTCAATAAAATAGCAAAACAGATCGTACATTTTACAAGTTTTACAGGATCATTGAAAGAAAAAGATTTCAGTTTTTAATCTATAACAGATTCTGAAAAATAATGTTCACTTTCCCACGCGTGCATATAATACACAAACTTTATACTAGTAGAAAAAGATGAACTGTAGATTGTAAAAGAAAATAGAAGTCGATTTCGCGCTTTAAAATGAGTCTAGAAAAAATATATGATTTTTGTACCGAAATTCAAACAATTTTTTTGAATATAATTTACCAATTCTTTAATTTTATGCAGTGTAGGTATCCGTGAATTTAGTTTGTCTTATTGTTAGCAAACAATATAATAAGATCTATTTTTATTACGTACGTTTCCGAAATTATATTTATTTTTATGCCTTCTATCAGAAAAGAACAGATATTTCAATTACATTTTACAATCATATCTCATATTTTTGAAATATGAAATAGAGGTTTTTATATGGAGTACTTCTGTATTCGAGTATTCTTATACTTGATTGTATGTAAAAATTAAAACATGGGTATGCTAATTATACATGTAACTGTGAATATATATCTTCTGATTCAGTTTCTTAGCATTATTACATAAATCCATTATTACGAATATGTTATAATACCCGACCAATTAAATTCATACTGTCACATGAACTTTACCTCTATAGAGAATTCAAGTTGTTAAAATATCCTCTTTTTCTAAGTAAATACTTTTTAAATACATATGTAGGCTATTTTTAAATATACACGTAACAGGACATGTATTACATCAGAAATGTAAATATATATATATCTAACATACGAGATGTTTTTCGAAGAATGAAATTGATAGTAATAATGATTGTTACTATTGTTACTAATCCAGTATTAAGTAACACCGCCAAAATGTTACAATAGATAGGTATACATTCAAAATGCGCTGTATTAACTTCCAAACATGACGTAATTTGCATATGAATATTGATTTTCGTACAACAATCCGTTCAAATGAAAATTTATAGCTCTAAGTCAATATATAGAGCACTTTGAGCGCCTATTGTCTGCAGAATCGAGCGCCTGATGAATAGAATGTTTGGTAATTATCATTAGTCTGATTCAGTTAATAGGGAAAACATCTCACTTGTCAAGGCTGTTCAAAATGCATATAATAGTATATTGGTTACTATAGTAAATATAGGCAATATCATTTGTATTTGCATATCTTATCACTGCTGTCTAGTTTAAATTTCGGAGATTAAATCATTTTTAATCTACTTGACGTTATATTGAATTATAAGGCTATGCTATAGTATCCGAGAAGCAAAATCTTTGATTCAAATTTGTAATTTTAGGAATATTTTAAATCGAAATCGAAAATTAAGATCATCTTTAAGGAATTAAACAGTTTTTTCATCATATTCGTAAAAAATTATTGTAGTAAATTTTGTTAATGTATGCTTATAATTGTGCGTCTATGGTAATATGTATACAGAATTAGTTACCAGCTGTTTTGTGACGACTAGGTAAAATAAAAAATTAATTCATATCTCTTTTCTTTCGTTATATGAGAGATTTAAACAAACTGCTCAGCGGCGAATGCATACGACTATCATATCAGACGCGTAACACAGGATGTTATATTTGAGTGAAAACAGTGGAATATCTTGCAAGGAATACTTTTATATTATCTAAAAAATGTTCTTACAAAAGTTGTTTAAAAAAAGAACGAGGGACATTATCATATGAATTAATTGCAGATTTCAATATATTTTTAAAAAATATATATGTAATATATAATTTCGATATTCTTTTAAACAGAATCTTGTTGATATGTTTGTATTTATAATATGATGATGTTTGTTGGACAAATATAATGACTACTATTATGTCGTAATTTTATACAATATCAAATTATCCATTCTTTGTGTTAATTTAACACATTTTTCTTATAAAAGAGATATAAAATATATAAAATCAGGATAAATAAAAGGTTCTATTTAAAAAGATTATTTTGATTAAAAAATTATCTTGAAATCTGCTGTTATTTTATAAACACAAAAAATATCTTTGCTAAATAATGTATACTTTCATATCAAACAATTTTCGTAAGAACATTTTTTTGATAACATGAATTCCTTATATTTCACTGTTCTCTCTCTATTTAAATTTAACACTCTGTATATATATGATTCGAAACTCAAGACATTTTGTAAAAACAATTTGCGAAAAAAATTTACAAATATAAAATATAAAAATAAGGCAGTTATTTGAAATAAATCGAATAGAGATTCCATTGGTTTGAATTGTCGATCTTCTTATGGAGCCCGACTTATTCAATGAAATTTTTTTTGACTGAAACTTTAGTTTCGTCAAAAAATAGTCAATTTTTTTTTTATAGAGAAGTATTTTCTTATAATATATTGGTTTGGGATTATTTGATTGCTTAGGATATTTGAAAATAAATGATTTTTAATGAATAGAAGAAAGCCTAAGGAAGAAAATGTTGTTCATTGAGATATATGTTCTTCAATATCCCATTGTAAGAATCATTGAAATTGGTGACGTTTGCCTTTTTACAAAGGACAAAATGTTTACAAATATCTTGAAAATTAAGATCGAGAGACAGTAACATGCATAGGGAAAAGTTGCTTAGAATTAATGACCTTAATAACATATTTTAAGGATATTCTTCTTTTCTACATAATTAACAAAATGAGATCTTTTAATTACTTCTGATAAATTTTATTTTTGTTTTTCATTTGATTTTTGATAAAAATTTTTATTTTATTAAACTTATTTAATTAAACTTATTTATCCTTGTAAAATAATGCTATAAAATAATTTCTCTAAAACAACTTTACACTAGCAGAATTTCAACTTACGTTGAAGATCATCATGATCATTAATTCTTAATTTTCTTATTGCTATAAGTAGAAAAAGTA
>CAJDYZ010012422.1:30278-54707 GCA_903986555.1 Heterotrigona itama
CCAAAATTTAGACAAAATTGAAATATTTAAATTTTTATCACTGTTTCGTCGCGAAATCTAAATTTGAAATTAGCAAGTTTTGTTGAACTTACAACGAAAAATACCAATAGTTCAAGAAATCTACGAAAAATCCAAGAAAATATGTTTCGTGAAATTTACAACTACGAAAAATACGAATGTATCACGAAAATATCGACGAAATAGAGATATTCAACGTATTATCGCTTATTCGTCGTGATATTTACGAAATATAATGATAAACATGAATATAATGATAAACATGAATCTATCACAAAGATATTGTCGTATATGAGAATTTTAACGTATTATCACAGTTATGTCGTGAAATCTACAAAATATCCTTCGAAATATCACTTTTTATCGAATTTTCTGCGAGAAATGAGTATGTTACTTGGAAACACTGTCGAAAATGTGAAATTCAACATATTGTCACTGTTTCGTCTTGGAATTTATGAAATATATGGAAATAAGGAGGTATTGCCAAACCTACAACAAAAAAAAACAATGTAACATGAAAACATCTTTGAAATAAAGAAATACAGCGAGTTGTCACTGTGTTGTCATGCAATCTGCGATATATCTACGAAATTAGAAAGATGTATAGAATTTCCAAAAAAAAGCAAGAATATTTCACAAAAACATAGATGAAACAGAGAAACACAACGTATTATCACTGTATCGTCGTGACATCTACGAAGTATCAATGAAATTAGCATATGTTGTCGAATATACTACGAAAAATACGAATATTTCAAGAAAACATAGTCGAAAGAGTATAATTTAGAGTATTGTCACTGTTTCGATTGATATTGTTGAAATATATATGTCTTTTACAAGTATTGTCGAATTGACAACGAGAATTAGTAATATTTCTCGAAATCCTGGTTGAACAGAGAAATTCAACGTATTATCATTGTTTCGTCGTGAGATTTACGAAATATGTGTAAAATGAAGAATTTGCATCAGATTTACATCAAAAAATTAGAATATATCACGATAGTTCCGTCGAAACAAAGAAATCCAAATTATTTTCACCCTTTTGTCGTGAATTCTACGAAATATTTAGGTAGTTAGCAAGTTTTGTCGAATTTACAACGAAAAATACGAATAGTCTACGAAAACATCTTCGAAATAGAAAAATTCAGCGTATTGTCTCCGTTTCGAAGTGAAAACTACGAATTATCTGTGAAATCGTTGAGTTTTGACGAATTTGAGACGAAAAATGTAATTAATTACTACTAATTTCATAGATATTTACAGGCATCACAACGAAACTGTGATAATGCGTCGAATTTTCCAGTTTCTAAGATGAATTCGTGATATATTCGTATCTTCCGTTGTAAAGTCGGCAAAACTTGCTAGGTTCATAGATATTTTGTAGATATCACGACGAAACAGTAATAATACGTAAAAATTTTCCGATTCTAAGATGATTTCCTGAAATACGTATTTACTACCGTACTGCGATGATATTTTCCAATTTCCCAGATATTTCGAAGATTTCGCAAATGAATAGTAATAATACATTGAATTACGCCGTTACGACAATTTTTTTGTGGTATATTCTTCGTTTAGAATTCTTATTTTTCGTTGTTAATTTGACAAAACTTGCTAATTTCACATATATTTTGTAGAATTCATGACGAAAGAGTGTTAAAACGTTGAATTTCTCTGTTTCGACGTCGTTTTCCCAAATTTTTCGTATGTTTCGTTTTAAATTTACAAAACTTTCTAATTTCACAGATATTTAGTAGATATCACAGATAAACAGTGATGCCTTAAATTACTCTGTTTCAACTATATAATCATATTTATTCGTATCATTGGATAAAACTTGCTAATTTGAAATATATTGTATAGTTTTCACGATTAATCATTGATAACAAGTAAAATTTTTCTATTTCGATGATGTATTCATGACTGTTTCGCATTGTAATTTCATACATATGTCGTTTTTTTTTGTAATGACAGAACAGAGACAATACGTAAATTTTTCTTCTTCCGACTATGTTTTCGTGAAACATTCCTATTTTTCGTTATAAATTCGATAAAACTTGCTAATTTCATTGATGCTTCGTAGATTTCACTATGAAACAGTAATAATACATTTAATTACCATGTCTCAAAGGTTTTGTTAAATATTCGTAGTTATCGTTGAAAATTTGATACAACATTCTAATCTAATAGATATTTCTTAGATTTCAAGACTGATTATATGATATTACGTAGAATGACATTGTTATACGATGATTACGTGAAATATACGTATTTTTAGATGTACATTCATTGAAATTTGCTACTTTCAAATATATTTAGTAGATATCACGTCGTTACAGTTACTGTACATGAATTTCTTTATTTCGACGTTGTTATCGTCGTATGATTCGTATTTTTCTTTGTAAATTAGAGAGAGCTTCTAATTACATAGATATTTCTTAGATTTCACGAAACAGTAGTAATGTGTAGAGTTACATTGTTTCTACGATGTTTACTTGAAATATTCACATTTTTAATTATGAATTCGAAAGAAATAGTTAATTTCTTCGGTACTCAGTAGCTTTCAAGTCGAAACATCATACCGATTTGGTATTCATATTATTAATATATTGACAGAACGAATGTTGATAATTTTGAAACGTCATATGTAAACCCAATTCCACTTACCGGTACACCGTAACGTTTAAGGTTCTATAAATAATATTAGATTATATTTATGTATAATAAACAGGCGATCATAGAGATCCCCGTTACATACGTTGCCATAAGATCATCAGAATAATATGACATATTGACAGAATGAATGAAGAAAGTGCAGAATGGCCGAGTGAGTACGTTATTTCACATAACGGATTTCCCTAATAATTCTGGATCGCTTAATAGTTTAAGATGATGTTTATGTACAATAAAACTTTATTCATAGTAATCCCCGAGATGCGTATTACAATACAAGCCATTCTTAACAATATGATATATTTATAGAAAGAATGTCGAAAATTTTGATGTGTGGTATGTAAACCTCACTCTAAGTACCGAAACTCCGTATTTTTTCAGGCTAGATAAATAATATCTGATGATATCTTTGTTCAAAAAAGTGGTGTTTGTATTGTTCCCATTCTGCGTATGATAATATATGACAATCATATCATTATGATATATTGACAGCATGAATGACGAAAATTTTGAATTGTCAACATGTGAACATCATTCCACGTTACGTAACTCCGTTATATTTCAGGCTCGTTAAATAATATTAGATAATATTTATTATGTACAAAAAACGGTATTCGTAGTAACCCAGATCAAAATTTTTTCACATTCGTTCTTTCAAGATTTCAAATCGGTTGTATGGTCTTATAT
Source organism: Heterotrigona itama (assembly GCA_903986555.1). NCBI lineage: Eukaryota > Metazoa > Arthropoda > Insecta > Hymenoptera > Apidae > Heterotrigona > Heterotrigona itama. The sequence goes on from CAJDYZ010012422.1 coordinate 33,657, forward strand.
TATTCTACGTATCGTGGACTTCACGACAAGAACAATTTTATAATACCGATGATCTAATATTATAAATCGACCCCGAATTATTGCAGTCCTCTGGTAATATCCTTTTTACATACATTCTGTCGTATGTTATTTCTACCCGAACGTCTTATATTTTTACATGCATGGCGGGAATCACAGTGAACATATTTTTTTATTACATAACGATGACCTGATTTTATTAGTCGGCGAAACGTACTGGAGGAACGTAATGTCAACGTACTGGAGGAACGTAGTCATCATAACTACTTGTGTCAATTTAAAATCATCGACTTTCATTTTGTCAAAATATTATCCAGATCTGAAGGTCTTATATTTTCTACGCATTTTGGGGAATACAAAGAATTATTTTATATTTAATTCAATTATTTTATATTTAAAATCGATCTAATATTATTTGTCGACTCCGAAGTGTAGCGGTCGTCCGTTCTGTAAGGGACGTTAATGTGATCCTCCAAAATTTTCGACATTCATTCTGTTATTATTATCTCGGTATGATTTTCTTATTATTTTCTGCTTCGCGCGGATCACAATGAACATCATTTTGTAATATATAACGAGGATTTTATAATATTTATCAATCCCAAATTAAACGGCCGTCTGGTGGGTTTCGAGGCATACAGACCACACTTCAATGTATTCGGTATTGATTCTGCCAATATATTATCTCGATCTGACGCACTTACATTATTCTGTGCATCGCGAGTATCTCAATGAACACCATATTTCTACATAAATATCATCCAATTCTATTTATCGACGCTGAAATATTACGGATCGCCGGCACCGATAGGGACTTAGATACGATGACCCAAATTTATAGACTTTCCTACAGTCATTATATCATATCGATCTAACGCCTTTATATTATTATACGCATCGCGGCTATCGCAACATACACCATTTCCTCTACATAAGTATCTAGCTTAGATATAACGAAATAAAGCATCGACATTCATTCTATCAATACTTCGCATTGATATGATGGCCTCATATAATTCTACGACTCTCGGGTTCACAATAGACACAACTGCTTTCTACGTATGTATCTTCTGATTTCATTTATCGATTCTGAAACCTAACATTCTACCGAAACTGTTAGGTGTTTACATATAACGGAAAATTGTCACTTTCTCTGTCAGTATATCATTTCGATCTGATAGTCCTATATCATTCCACGCATCGCGGGGATCACAATATACACCATACATTTCTACATAAATGTCATATAAACTTATATATCGACCCTGAAATATTAAGGCTCTCTGGCACTGGTAGATGCTTACTCATGACGAATCAAAATAGTCGACATTCATTCTGTCAATATTATACATCGATCTGATGGTCTTTCATCTATATACGCATCGCGGAGTCCAAAATGGACACCACTGTTATATACAAAAATTCATCAAGTTTTATTTATCAACCATCAAATATTACAGTCCTCTATTCCTGACAGGTGCTTTCATATGACGAACCAACGTTCACGACATTCATTCTGTCAATATATCATATCGATCTGACGGTCTTGTATATTTCTACGCATGGCGGGGATCTCAGTGAATACCATTCTTATCGAAACAAACATTTTCTAATTTTCTTTATCGACCCTGTAATATTACGGAAATACGGCACTAGTATGTGCTTACATATATTCACATACGACGATTCAAAATTTTTTTTCGAAACGCTGATGGTCTTACATTATTGTAGGCATCACGGGGATCACAATGCCACCTTTCGCTTCCACATAAATATCATCTAATTTTATTTAACGACACTGAGTTGTTATCGTCCTCCTATCGTCCTTACTGATTGTTGAATTGTTTATATATGTCGAATCAAAACTTTCGACATTAATTCTATCAAAATATCATATCTAACTGATAGAACAACACTGTTTTGTACATTAATATCGTCTAATAGTTTTTATCGAACCTGAAACATTACGGATTTCTGGAACTTTGAATGACATTTGCATACGAATGTTCAAAATTTTGCACATTCATTCTGCCAACATATCATTCTATGGCCTGACTATATTCTACGTATCACGGGGCTCACAATTTCCACAACTCCATTGTACATAGATATTATGTAATATTGTTTATCGCGCTTCTAATAGTACGAAGTACAGCACATGGAATGATGGTAACTCATGATAATTCAACATTTTCCACATACGTTCGTTCTATATACCATCATGGTTTTATGGACTTACATTATTCTTCGCAAATATGGATTCGCAATGAATGAAATCCATTTTTTCGCTAATATCATCAAATATTTTTTAAGAAGCCTGAAATAATACGGATTTCCGGAACGTGTAATGAGGTTTACAGATGAAAATTCAAATTTTTCCGCATTTTCTTTGTGAATAAATCGTATCGATTTTATGGCGTAAAAATATTCTACGCATCACCAAGTTCACAGTGACCGCAGTTTCTTTGTCCATAATTATTATCTCTTACTCTCTGACACGCTTGAAACATTACAGAGGGCAGCAAAGGGAGTTGCAGTTTACATATGCCAATACAAAATTTTTCACATTCATTCTGTCAATATACTATATCGAATTTATTACCTTATATTATTCCACACATTGCGAAATTCGCAAATAACGCCATTTTTTGGTTCTTAAATGTCATCCAATATTATTTAACTAGCCTGAAGTATTACAGATTTGCGGTACGAGGAATGATGTTTACATATAGCAATTCAAATTTTTCCACATTCATTCTGCCAGTATATCATATTGATTTTATTCCCTAATGATATTCTAAGCTTCACTGGTTTCACATGACCATCAATTCTTTGTACATAAATATCGTCTAATATTATCTATTTTGCCTCAAATGTTACGGTGGCATGTTGTATTCATATTTCAAATCAAAATCTAACACAATCATTCTATCAATATACCATAAGGATTTTATTGTTTTATATTATTCTACGTATTGTGGAATTTGCAATGAACGCAATACTTTTGTTCTGCAATATCAGCCAATATTACTTAACGAGCCTGAAATATTTCGGATTTCTGGTACGTGGAAAAAGGTTTATACTTGTCCATTCAAAATTTCCTCACTCAGTCAATATATCATATTGATTATATGGCCTAGTAACATTCTGCACCACACAGGTTTCACAATGACCATTTCTTTTTACATAAATATCATCTAATATTATCTATCGTGCCTGAAATATTACGGAATACAGCATGTAGTTGAATGTTATTTACAAATGTAGACTCATAATTTTCAACATTCATTCTGATAATAAGCCGCATCGATTTTATTGCCGTATATTACTCTGCGCATTGCGGGCTTCGCAGTGGAAGCAATTGTTTTGTACATGAATCTCGTATATTATTATTAATGGGCCTAAAGTATATCTGGTTTCCGGTAGTGGATTGAGGTTTATATTAGAACATTCAACATTATCCACATTCATTCTGTCAATATATCATATTGATTTTGTAGCCTAATAATACTGTAAGCATCAAAAAGTTTAAATTAACCACAATTACCTCGTACATGAACACCACAGAATATAATGTTTCATGCCTGATATATCACACAGTACAGTAACGTGGAATGTTGTTCACATTTAGCAATTTAAGATGTTCCACATTCTTTCTGTCTACATAACATATAGATTTTATTGTCTAATATTATTCAACGTATTGCGGAACTTGCAATAAACTCAATCGTTTTCTTTATAAATATTATGTAATAATATTTGACGAGACTGAATTATTACAGATTTACTTCACGTGGAATAAGGTTTACATATGACTATTCAAAATGTATCACATTCATTCTGTCAATAAATAGTTTCGTTTTTAATACCTAATAATATTCTGCGCATCTTGGGGGTCACAATGACCACCATTTCTTTTTACCTAAATATCATATTATATAATCTATTGCCTCTGAAATATTCCGGATTACAGCAAAATGGAATGCTGTTTATTCCATTAACATTTGCCATTTTAAAGTTTCCCACATTTATTCTGTCAATAAACAAAAGAGATTTTTTTTCTTATATTATTTTACGCATTGTAGGTTTCGAAGTCAAAACCATTTTCTGTTCGCAACTACCATCTAGTATTATTTAACGAGCCTAAAATATTAGTGATTTCCGGAACGTGGAATGAGATTGACTATGACTATTCAAAGCATCCGACATTTATTCTGCAAGCAACTTATTTGGAATTAATAGTCTTATACCATTCTACCCATCGCGAGAATTACAATGAACGCAATTTTTCTAATATATTCAACACCATTTACCGAACCCGAGTTATTATGTAGGCATGTTTCACAGCATAAAACGAATTTATAAAATTTACAACACTAATTGAACAATATAATATGTTGATCTGGTGATCTTATTCTATGCATAGCGGGAATAACAATGTACATCATTTCTTAATACATAAAAACTATTTAAAGTCATTTACCAATCACGGAGTATTACGTTCTTCCGTTACGGACCGTGCTTACATATGATCATTCAAAATATTCTACATTCACCCGATCAATAGATTTAATCCTTCTGATTGTATTATATTATTCTACGCTTATGGCAAAATACACTACTCCGGTCAGGACCGTGGCTTACATATGATCATTCAAGGTATTTTACATTCATTCTAGCAATATATTTTCTCTATCTGATGTTCTTATATATTCTACTCATCAGAGTGAACATATTTTTAGCACAAAAATAAGTTGCAATCAGTACGAGTAACGTATTAGCCGCCAGGTCGTGAAATATAATTAGGTGTTATCCATCACGCAGAGAAAAGAAATTCGATATTAGCAATCAGGCCAGGAGAAGTACTTCGATGTTTGCGATCGTTTCAAGTCTTTCGATGTTAACATTGAGGACAAAAAACGGACTTCGATGCTTCACGTCAGGCCGCGTAAAGTACTTCAATGTTAACCATCAAGCCCTGGAAAGTCCTCCGATGTTTGCCATCAGACAGATAGATATGTACTTTGGTTTTAGACATCTACCAGAGCAATGTATTCCGTTAGGAATCATGCCAAGAAGTCAACTTCCATGTTATACATCTGACCAAGAAACGTACTCGGATTTTAGACATCAGGCCGAGAAACGTACTGCGATAACATACATCAGGCCGAGAACATTCCTTCTATTTAGTCATTAGCCCGAGAAGCGTACGTCGATGTTAGCCATTAGAACGAGAATCATACATCGACGATAGTCATCATGCCGAGAGAAGAAATTCGAGGTTATACGTCAGAATTCGAAACATCATCCGATGTTAACCATAGCCGAGAAAGTACTGCGGGGATAGCTATCAGACCGTGTAGAGGCATTCGATGCTGCCATCAGGCCGAGAAGCAACCTTCAAAGTTAGCCATCAGTCCGAAAATCGTCCATCGATGTCAGACACTAGGATGAGAATCGTAATTCGATGTTAGACATCAGGCCGATTTGCGACAGTCAATGTTATTCATCAGAACGAGGATATTACTTCGATGTTAGCCATCAAGACGGGAATAATCCTTCGATTATAGACATAAGGCCAAAATGCGTACTTCAGTGTTAGCCTTGAGGCAGGTGATCTTCATACAATGATATCTTGCAGGACGAGAAACGACATTCGATGTTAGAAAACAGGCCGGGAAACGCATATCTATGTTAGCAACCAGCACGAGGTACAACCTACGATGAGAGCCGTAAGGACGAGAATAGTTTTTCGAGGTTAGACGTGCAACTTCCTTTGATTCTAGTCATAAAGCCGGGACACGTCATTCGATGTCAGACATCAGGCGGGGGAACGTAATTCGATGTTATTCAATAGGTCTAGAAACGACCTTAAATGTCATCCATCAAGCCGCGAAGGGATTGCCGGGACAGCCACCAAGTCGAGGTACGACATAAAAAGTTAGTCATCAGGACGAGAAGTACTTAGATGTTATCCGTCAGGCCGAGGAAAATATTTTGACGTTATACAACAGGCCGAGAAACGTTCTTCGATGTTAGACGTCAGGCCGAGTGTAATACGATGATAGCCATCATACCGGGAATCGTACTTCATTGTTAGTCATCAGTCAGAAAATCGACATACGATGATATTTATCAGGTCGTAACACGATATTTGATGCTATTCATCAGGCCGAAAAGCGTAATTCATTGTTATCCATTAGGAAAAGATAAGAACATCAATGATTGCAATCAGGACGCGTAACAACATTCAGCGTTAACCATCAGTCCCAGAAACGTCCTTCGATCAGGCCGGGGTACGAACTACGACGTTAGCTATCAGGGCTAGAAACGTCTTTCGATGTCTGCCTTCATGACGAGAGGCGTCCTTCAATGATAGCCATCAGGCCGGGAAACGACCTTCGATGTCAGCCATCAGGACGAGGAACTTCATTCGATGTTATTTAAATGCCGAGGAACGTCCTTGGATGTTAGCCACCAAGCCGAGAACCGTACTCCTATGTGACCCATCAGGCCGAGGAGCGTACATCGATTTGAGCAATCAGGTAGGGAAACGACCTGCGATGTTATCCATCTGTTCGAGTACCGTTCTCCGATGTTAGCCATCTGGCAGAGAAATGATATTCAATGTTACCCATCAAGACAAGAGACGCATAACGATATCAACCATCATTCTGGGAATGTCCTCCGATGATACCCATCAAGCGGTAAAGCGAGCTTCGATGGTAGCCATAAGGCCGAGATACGATAATCCTTGTTAGGCTTCAATCTGAGAAACTTTTCTCAACGTTCAACGGCCAATAAACGTCCTTCGATGTTAGCAATCAGGCAGAAAAGAGCAGTTCGGTGTTAGCCATCAGGTCGAGAAATGTACTACGATGTTAGCAATCAGGACGACATATTTCCGTCGGTGTTAGGAATCAAGCCGAGAAGCGTAATCCGATGTTAGTCATCAGGCCGAGAAACGTTTTTTCAATTTTGGCAGTCATGTCGTGCTACGTACATCGATTTTAACGTTCTGGATTTTAAACGACATACGATGTTATACATCAGGACAAAATTCATTCGTTGATAGCGAACAGGCCGAGTGTCGTACTTCCATCATGCCGAGATACGTATTTCGAAATTTTCCATCAGGTCGAGAAACACTCTTCGATGGTAGCAATCAGACCGAGAAAATTCCTTCCATGTCAGCCATCAGGCCGAAAAACGTATAATGGCACTACCCGCCAGTGCGAGAAACATACATCGACGTTAGTCATCAGGCCGAAAAATGTTCCGCACAGCAATATTCGATTTTAGACATCTGGCTAAGAACGAGGTTTGGTGATAGCAATCAGGCATAGAAAAGACCTTAGATGTTATACATAAGGTCGAGATATTTCCTTCAAAATCTGACATCCGGACCGGAAACGTCCTATGATGTTATCCGTCAGACAGTGAAACGTGATATGATGTCAGCAATTAGAGAGTTACACATCTTTCGATGTTAGCCATCAGGGAGTAAAACGTATTTACTTAGTAAAACGTATTTACAGACCTTAGCAATTATTCCGAGAAATTTCCTTCCTTGAGAACCTCTATATTATCCAACAGGCCGTAAAACATACTTCGATGTCAGCCATGAGGCCAATGAACATCCTACGATTTAGGAGTCAGGCCCAGAAGGGTTCTTCGATGTTAGCCATCAGGCCAAGGAACTGTGATGTTAGACGTCCGGCCGTGATACGTAATTCGATGTAATGCGTAAAACCGAAAATGGTGCTTCATTGTTATTGATCAGGACGAGAAACGTATTTTTATGTTAAATGTCAGTCCTAAAAACAACTTTCGATGTCTGCCATGAGGCTAATTACCGTCCTTCGATGTTAACACCGTTTGCTTGTACAAAAATATCATCTAATAATATTTTTCGAGCCTGAAACAAGTCGGCGTTCGGGAATGAGGTATAAATATGACCATTCCAAATAATCCACATTCATTTTGTTTATATATCGCATATATTTTACTGTCATATATTATTCTGCGTATCGCGAGGTTCACAATAAACACAATTTTTTTACATAATTATCATCTAGTACTACTTATCCTAACGGAAATATTCTGGTTTCCCGGTACGCGAAATGATAATGTGAATATAATGTGAAAATTTGTTTAAATTTTCTACATTCACTTTGTCAATACATCACACCGTTTTTATAGTTCTATATTATTCTAGGCATCGCGGGATTTACAACGAACATATTTCTCGGTACATAAAAAACATCTAATAACATTTAACGAGCCTGAATCAATTACTTCCAGTATCGGAAATGAGGTTTACATATGGCCATTTAGAATATTCCACATTCATTCTGCCAGCATATGATTTCGATTTTATGGAATTATTTATTTCGACGCACCGTGGGGTTCATAATGAACTGAATTTCTTTGTTCACGAATATCATATAATAATATTAATATCTGAAGTAAAACGGCGTTCTTGTACGTAGTATGACACAACAAAGAACATTAAAAATTTTCCATATTCATTCTGCAAATATATGTTATCGTTTTTATGGTCTTATATTCCTCGCATCACGGGATACACAACGAGTACGTTTTTCTTGTACATAAATATTATCTAATATCATTTACCTAGCTTGATAGCTTGCTAGATTTCACGTACCGGAAATCCGGTATGTGAAATGAGGATAAAATTTCACAATTCAATATGTGCCACAATAATTCTGCCAGTAAATTATATCGACTCTAATGGTACACTATTACTTCACGTTTTGTGGAGTTCATAAGGGCACCATTTGTTTGGTACCCAAATGTCATTTAATATATATTGAACAAAAATGATATGGTGATCCGGTAGGTGTAGTGATGTTCGCATATGATCGTTCAAAATTTTCAACATTCATCCTGTCAATATATCATATCGATTCTATGGTCTAATAATATTGAACGCATCACGGAGATCAAAATATACGCCATTCTTTTCTACATGAATATCATCTAATTTCATTTATCGAAATACTTTCGACATTCGTTCTGTCAATGTAACACTCGATATAATGGTGAGATTTAATTCTACGCATAGTTGAGATTACAATGGACAACGATACTTTTTACATTGGTATCTAAATTTATTCACGATCATGAAATATTATTGTCCTCCGTAACTGACGGGTGATTATGTATAACGCTTCAGAATTCTCGATATTAATTCTATCACGATATCGTATCGATGTTCTTATATTATTATGAGCATTGCGTAGTTCACATCGAACTCCATTCCTATCTGCTTACATATATTCATTTTTTATTATTGACCCTGAAACATTATGTTCCACTGGCAATGATAGTTGCTTAGATGTGAAGAATCAATTTTCTTTTCATTATTTCTGTCATCAAAGTTTTTTTCATTGTTTCTGTCATATCATATTGATCTGATGGTCTTATATTATTCTATGCTTGCGAGATCACAACGGACTCCATTCCTTTCTGCATAAACATCATGATACTTTATTAATAGACCCTGAAATATTACGGTCTTCCGACACTGATAGTGGCTTACATAAGTCGCATGAAACTTATCGACATTCAATTCGTCTGTTCATAATACTGAACTTATGGGCTTATATTATTCTACGCTTCTTGGAAATCACAATGTATATCATTCTTTTCTACATAATTATTATATAATTTCATTTGTCGTCCCTAAAATATGCGGTTTTCCATCACTGATAGTTGCTTACATATTACGGATCGAAATATTCGACAATAATTCTGTCACTCTATCATATCGGTTCAATGGCTTTATATTGTACTACTCATTGTGTGAATATCAATGGCCAATGTTTCTTAGAACATTAATATCATCTAAATTTATTTATCGACCCTGGAATATCATGGTATTCCAGCACTGACATGTGCTCATAAATGAACAATCAAAATTTTCGACATTCATTCTGCCAATATATCATATCAATATCATTGTCTTAAATTGTTCTACACATCTGGGTGATCACAATGAAAACCATTCATTATGAGATAAGTAACATCTAATCTAACTTAGAGACCCACAAGTAATATGGTCCTCTAGTACTGAAATGTGCTTTCACACAACGATTCAAAATATTAGACATTCAATCTATCAGTATACCATTTCGTATTGATGTCCTTATATTATTCTACGCAACGAAGGGATCACAATTCGTTCATAGATAAATATCATCTAATTCTATTCATCGACGCTGAATTATTACTGTCCCCGACTCTTATGATGGATCAAATATTTCGACATCTATTCTGTAAATATATATTATCAATCTTATGGTCCTATATGATTCTACGAATCGCGGGGTTCACAATGAATACCATTCTTTCCTATATGGATCTATTCATCGACGCTGAAATATTATGGTCCGCCAGCACTGACAGATGGTTACATATGATTCGTCAATGTTTTCGACAATCATTCTGTCATATCATATTGATCTGATGGTCGTATATTACGCATCGTGAGAGGTCGAAATAAACGCAATTCTGTTCTAAATAAATATCATCTACATTTAATTATCGACACTGAAATATTGCGGACTTCCTAATAGTTGTTTACATATGACGAATGAAAATATTCGAATGAAATTTATTCTGTCAATAGAACATACATATCTTCTGGTCTGACATCATCACGCACATCGCCTCGATCTCACTGAACACATTTCTTTTATTCGTAAATATCATTTATCTCTATTTATCGACCCTCAAATGTTACGGTCCTTTGGCAATGGTAGCTGCTTGCTTATAACGAATCAAAACTTCCGACATTTACCCAGTCATTATGTTATGTAGTTTTGACGGTTTTGTACTTTTTTAGCTTTTCGGTGACTACAATGGACACAATACTTTTCAATATAAAATCATCGAATTTTATTCACAGACCATCAAATAGTAGAGTCCTCCGGCACCGATGAGTGCTTACATATGACGAATCAAAACTTTCGACATTCATTCTATCAATATATCATATCGTTCTAATGGTCTTATACCTTTATACGCATTGCGAGGATAGCAGTCAACACCATTCTTCTCTACATCAATATCATCTTACTTTATACATCGACGTTGGATTATGACGGTCATCCTGTACTAATAGTTGTTTACATATGACCAATCAATAGTTTCGACTTTTATTCTCACAGTATATCATATCAATTTGATGGTTTTATATTCTGTGCAACGCGGTATTCACAATGTATCTCATTCCTCTCGCTATATATATAATGTCTATTTATCGACTCTGTAATACTAAGCTTTCTCAGTACTGGTAATTATTTATATATGACAAATCAATGTCTTCGAGTTCATTTTCCGTATATATATCTTGTCGATCTGTTGGTTTTATATTATTCTGGGCATCGCGGGGTGTACAATGAACACCGTTTCTTTCTACATACATATCATCAAACTTTATATACCGATCGTCAAATATTATGCTCCTCCGGCATTTATAAGTGTTTACAAGGACAATAAAATCTATATGGTACATTGACAGAGTGAAAGTAGAAAATTATATATTGACTAATGTGTACAATATTCCACGTTGCTGAACTCTGTATTATTTCAGGTGTGATAGATATCACGAGATGATATTTACGAACAAAACAATAGTGTTCATTGCGAGTTCCGCAATGCATACATTAATGTAAGGCAATAAAACCGACATGGTGTACTGACGGTTTAAATGTGAATAATTTTGAAATCAGACATGAAAACAACAATCCACATTGCTGTATTGCGTAACGATTTAGGTGAGACAAATTGTATTAGATGATATTTCGTCCAAAGAAATGGTGGTCATTATGAACCCAGTAAATTTTGAATGGTCTTACGTAAAACTCATTCCGTTTACCGTAAATGAGTATCATTTCAAGCTCAATAAATAATATTAGACTATATTTACGTAGAAAAAGATGCGTTAAGTGCGAAACCCGCGATGAGCAGAATAATGAAATACCATAAATTCAATATGACTTATTGACATAATGAATGCGGAAAATTTCGAATGATCATATGTGAACCTCATACCACGTACCAAAAATCCGTAGCATATCAGTTCCGTTAAATGACATTAGATGTCATTACCGAACAAATATACTGTTTTTCTTGCGAATACCGCTATGCGTAGAAAAAAATAGGCAATGAAATCTGTATTGCTATAATGACGGAGTGAATATTTAGAACATTCGATGTTGCTGTAGTCCGTAATATTTCAGCCGCAGTAGATAATGCTGTATAATATTAATGTAAAAAGAAATGGTGGTCATTGTGAACCCTGTAATGCGTAGAATATCATTAGGCCACGAAATGAATACGTTATAAAGTCGGTATGATCCGCGTGATGCGTAGAACTTCTTTATGCCATGAAATCTAAATGATACATTGACAGATTGAATGTTGAAAATTTCGGATGGTCTTATGTAAATTTAATTTCACGTACCGGATATACGTAAAAATTTAGTCGCGTTAAATAATACTAGATGATATTTACGAACGAAGAAGCCGTTCATTGCGTAAACCTCGCAAAGCGTAAAATAATGTAATATTTTTGGTGCGATAGATCATATCGTACAATAACTGTGTACAAAAAAATAGTATACATTTTGATCCACGTGATGTCTAGAATATTATTAGGCCGTAATGTCGATATGGTATATTGGCAGAATGAATCTGGAAAATTTTGAATTGTCATATGTTAACCTCATTCCACGTAACAGAATTCCATAGTATATCTGGCTCGTTAAACAATATTATGTGGTATTTATACAAAATATGGCATTCATTGTGAATCCCGCAATGCGTGGATTAATAACATGGAATCTAAATATTATATTGACGGAATGAATGTGGAATATTATGAATTGTATTATGTACACAAAATTCCACTCTGCTGTAAACCGTAACATTTCAGTCGCGATGGATAGCATTAGATGATATGTGTATACAAAGAAATTGTAATAATTGTGAACCTCGTGACGCGTAAATATTATTTGTCAATAATGTCGATTTGACATATTGTAAGAATGAATGTGAGAAATTTTGTATTGTCATATGTAAACCTCATTGCATGCACTGAAAATCCGTAATACTCAGTCTCGTTACATAATTTTAGATGGTATTCACGAATAAAAAATAGCATTCATTGCAAATCCCTCAATGCAAAAAATAATATCTACCATAAAATCGTTATCGTATCATGACAGAAAGAATGAGGTAAACTTTGACTTGACAGAAATAAACAGCAGTACACGTTGCTGTTGTCCGTAATACTTCAGGTGGTGTAAATAGAATTAGATGATGTCTATGCAGAAAGAAATGAAGGTCATTATGAGCAATTTCATGCGTTAAATATTATTAGGCCAAAATATTAGGTCATGTTTAAACTTTATTCCACGTACAGGAGCCACGTAGTTTTTTTAGGCACGATTAATAATATTAGATGATATTAATAAAAAAATGAATTTTATCGTGAAGACCGCGATGCGAAGAATAATACAAGATCATGAGGTCGAAATGATATTACAGATAGACTGAATGCATTATATTTTGAATGATCATATGTAAGCCCAGAGTCTTACCAGTGGAGTGCATTATTTCGAGGAAAATAAATTATACCATATAGTGGTCTCATATTAAAATATTTGTCCACTGTGGTCCCCGCGAAGCGTAGAATAATATAAGACAAACAAATCGATATAATATTACTGATTGTAGAGCATTTCGATTCATTATGCCCGAATCCGTACCGTAGTAGCGTAAAATTTCGGCGACGATAAATAATAATATATCGTTGTTTTATATTTAAAAATTTATACATTGTGATTCCCGAGCTTGGTAGAATTAATAAAGACCATCAGATCTATGTAATATGTTGATAGAATAAAATAAGAATATTTTGAAGGACCATGTGTAAGCCTCGGTCCTTACCGGAGGAGCCTATTAAACTGAGGACCACAAAAAATATTGAGTCGTCCTCATGTATTAATGAATTCCGTTCACTATGATCCCCGCGATGCTTAGAATAATATATGATCATCAGAGGGAGATAATCTCTTCATAGTATGAATGTGGAATATTTTGAATTATCATATGTAGGCGCCCTAACGTATTGGAGGATCGTATTATATCGACGACGCTAAATAATATTGGATCGTCTTTATATATTATAAAATTGCATTCATTATGATCCCCGCGATGCATAGAATAATATAAGACCATCAGATCGAGATAACATATTGATCGAATGAGTGTACAATATTTTGAATGATCATATGTTAGCACCGATCCGTAGGAGATACGTAACATATCAGGGACGATTAATAAAACAACATCGTTGTGTTATATCAAAGAATAAGGTTCATTGAGGTCATCGCCATGCGTTGAATAGTGTAAGTAAATCATGGGTAGATGACCTATTATTGGAATGAATAGTTGAATGACCATTCTTGGACTCCGATTCGTACCGGAGGATATAATTTCAGGGACGATAAAAAATACAGAATCGCTGTATTGTACTAAAAAATTTGATCATTTTGATACACGCGATACGTAGATTAATATAAGGCTTTCAGAGGACAGTAATGTATTGAGAGTGAATGTAGAATATTGCAAATGGTCATATCTGCGCCCCGATCGTAGCAAAAGAGCGTATACATTTGGGAACGGTAAATAATACTAAAACATTGTTTTTAAAAATAAATTATTTCATTTTGATAGCCGCAATTTGTTGAATGATCGTAGAATGATTCGTAGAAGACCTTCAGACCGATATGATATGTTGATAGAATGAATGTAGAATATTTTGAATTATCATATGTAAGCCTCGATCCGCACAGGAGGAGCGTACTGTTTCGGGTACGATAAATAATATTAAATTCATTGAATAATATTAAGTTCATTGAGATCCCCGCGATGCGTAAAATAGTATAACACCATCAGAGTGAAGTAAAATATTGAAAGGGTGAATACAGAATCTATTGAATGATCATATTTAATACACGATCCGTGCTGGGGAAGCGTATTTCCTCGGGCACGATGAATGATACTAAATCGTGGTTTTTTATTAAAAACTTGTGTTCGTTGTGATTCCCGCAGTGTGTAGATTAATATAAGTCAGATCGAGATAATATACTGTTAGAGTGAATACAGAAATATTTGAAAATTAAATGTAAGCCCCGACCAGATCCGGTGGAGCGTATTATCTCGGGGAGGATGACTGTAAATCGTTGTTTTATAATAAAGGATTTAATCATTGTGATGCCCACGATGCTCAGAATAATATAAGTCAATAGAATCAGTACGGTGTTTTGATAGAATGAAAGTGGAAAATTTTAAATTGATATATGAAAGCAACATTCCACGTTGCTGTACACTTTAACACTTCAGGCACGGTAGACAATAATATTAGATGATATTTTCGAAGAAGAGAAAATTTTTTATTGCGAATCCAGGTACGCGTAGAATATTATAAGACAATAAAATCGATATGGTATATTGACGGAATGAAGTTGGAATATTTGGATCGGTATATGTATACAATAATTAACGCTATTGCACTGCGTAATGTTTCAGGCGCGATAGATAATATTAGTTGATATTTATGTACAAGGAAGTGATGGTCACTGTGAAAAACGTGATGTATAGAATATTATTAGGCCATGAAATCAGTATGATAAACTGACAGAATGAATGTGGAAATTTTGAATGTTCAAATGTAAACATCAACCCAAGTACTGGAAATCCGTAATATTTAATGCTGAAAAAAATGGCGTACTTTGCGGATCCAGGAATGTGTAGAATAATGTAAGACAATAAAATCCACATGGTATATTGACAAAATGAGTGTGGAAAATTTTGAATTGTCACAGATATAATACATTCCAAGTTGCTATACTCCGTTATATTTTACGCGCGATAGAAATCATTAAATAGTATATATGCACAAAGAAAAGGTAGTTATTGTGTACCCCGTGATGTGTAGAATATTATTAGGTCATACTCTCAGAATGAATCTGCAAAATTTTGAATTGTCATACGTTAACCTCATCTACGGACTGGAAAACCGTATTATTTGAAAATAGTTGAATAGTGTTCGATGATACTTATGTACAAAAAAGTAGAGTCCATTGTTAACTCGCGATGCGTAGAATAATATAAGATCATAAAATTGATATGATATGCAGACAGAATGAATAAGAATACATTTCGGTAGGTCTTACGTAGGCCCCATTCGTAGTAGCGGAAATTCGTGACATTGACGCAAGATAATTGTTATTAAATGATTATTGTATACAATAAAAATTGTATTCATTGTGAACTCCGGGATGCATGGATTAATATAGGAATAAAATAGATATGGTATATTGCCAGAGTGATTGTTGAAAATTTTGAAATGTCATATGTATACATCATTCCATGTACAAGAACTCCGTATATTTCAGGTTCGATAAATAATATCACATGACAGTTATTTACCAAAAATGTGTTCATTGAGATCATAGAGCAAAATAATAAAAGCAATGCATAGAGTAATAAAAGACAATCAGATAGAAATATCCATTGATACTGTGTGTGTCGAGATTATTCAAGTACCATATGTGAACCACGTTCCACGTTCTGAACGACAGTAGATTTTCAGGAATAATAAGTAATATCAGATCGCATTGTACATCTAAAATTGTCCTCATAGTGAACCCCGCGAAGCGTAGATTAACATAAAGACATTAAATCGATATGACATATGACATATTGATAAAAAGAATTTCGAAAATTTTGTTTCGTCATATGTAAGCGCCTATCAGTGCCGGAGGACCGTAATATGTCAGGTTGGACATATAGAATTAGATGATATTTATGCAGAAAGGAAAGGTTCTACTTGTGAACTCGTGTCGTATAGAATTATATAAGAGCATCAGATCTATATATCTATATTGACGGAATGAATTTTGAAAACATTGAGTCGTTATATGTAAGAAACTTTAATTGTCGGAGAATGTAGGGGTGGATAAATAAAATTAGATGAAATATGTGTAGAAATGAATGGTGTTCATTGTGAAACCCGCATTGCGTAGTATTATGTAAGATCATCAGATCCATATGATATATTGGTAGAATTAGTGTTCAAAATTTTGTTTTGTTATATGTAGGCCACAGTCAGTGCCGGAGGATCGCATTACTTCAGGGTCGGTAATAGGTTTTTGATGATATTTACTTAAAAAATAATGGCGTTCATTGTGAATCCAGCGATGTGTAGATATGTAAGACGATCAGATCAATATTATATATTGATAGAATGATTATGGAGAATACTGATATGTAATCACTAATCAATGCCGGATGATATTAATATTTGAGGTTTGATAAAAAATATTTGATGACATTCGTGTAAAGAACTTGGTGTTCATTGATATACCCGCGATGTGTAAAATGTGAGAAGATATATTGGCACGATGAATATCGAAAATGTTGATAAATCATAAGTTATATTCTATCAGTTCCGGAAGAACGTAAAATTTTAGGGTCGATGTAGCGTTAATACATACATATTGTTAGATGGTATTCAACTACAAATGTGTGGTGATCATTGTGACACGCGCGATGCGTAAAACAAAATAAGGTCATTAGTTCGAATCGATATATTGACAAAATGAATTTCTAAAATTTTGATTCGTCATATAGAAGCACCTATCAGTACTGGAGGACCGTAATATTTCAGAGTTGATAAATAAAATTAGATAGTATTTATCTAGAAAGGAATGGTGTTCATTGTGATCCCCACGATGCGTAGAATAAGATGAGACTTTCAGATCAATATGATATGCTGATGGAATGTAGATTGAGTATTTTGCATGGAGATAAGTAAGCCTCGAACCGTTCCAGAGTACGGTAATATTTCAGTTTCGATAAATATAATTAGTTGATTTGCAGTTACAAAAAAGTGGTGTTCATAGTGATCCCTGCGATGCGTAAAATAATTAGACCATCATGTCGTGATAATATATTGATATGGTTATAGTCTAGAAGTATCAAGGGGGATATGTAAACTTCTTACCTCGAAGTGGAACAACGTAATATTTCAGTACTGATAAATAATATTAGATCGACGTTATATATTATAAAGTTGTGTTAGCAGTTACCCCCGCGAAGCGCAGAATAGTATATGATCAACAGGTAACGATAATATTTTGATACGGTGAATGTCGAGTTTATTCAACGGACATGTGTAAACCTCAATCCATGTACCGGAACACTGTAATAATTCAGGGTAAATAGTATTAGGTAATACTAAATAGTATTCGCTACATCTATAAAATTTACTCAAATTTTTCCCGCATTACATAGAATAATAAAAGACCATCAGAACAAAATAATATATTGATATTGTGAATGTCGATAGCTTTTCGAAAATTTGTAACTTCAATCCACGTACCGTAACACTGTAATACCTCAGGCGCAATAAATAATATTATATCGTCGCTATAGATTAAAAAATTGTAGTTATAGTGATCCCCGGGAAGCGTATTATAATATAAGACCATCATTCTGGTATAACATATTATTACGGTGTATGTTTTGAATTTTCAATTATCATATGCAGACTTTAATCCACGTACTTGAACTCCGTTTAACTCCAGGCTCGATAAATATCATTTAATAGTCGTCATATATAAAATAGTTGTAATTGCAACGATCGATGCGATTTGTAGGATAATGCAAGATCATCAGATCGTGATAGAATATTGATACAGTTAATGTCGATAATTTTCAAGGAGTACATGTAAATCTCATTCCACGTACCTGAAATCCGAAACATTTCAGGTCAGATAAATAATATTAGATGGACGTAATATATTAACAAAATACGGTCAGTGTGATCCCCGCGATACGTAGAATAATATAGGAATATCTAGTCGATATAATATATTGTCAGAAGGAATGACGAAAGTTTAGATTGGTAAAATGTAGCTCCGGAGGACCATAATGTTTCATTGCCGATAAGTATTATTATGTCGTTGTTATATATGAATAACTGTGTACTTAGTGAAACCCATGATGAGTGGAATAATATGGGATTATAAGATAGTGAAAATATATATTTTCGATTAATGTTGTTAATTTTCATTAACATAATTAAGCATAATTCCACCAATCGGAAATCCGTAATATTTCGTACTTGATAAATAATATTAGAAAGTGATTATATATTAAAAAAGTGTTCTGGGTTCAGAGCGGTCTTCGTGATGCGTAGAAGAGTATAAGACGGGCAGTCCTATATAATACTTTGAAATTTACAACAGAAAAGTGTCCTACGTTTCGAAGAATCGCAAGTAGACCCTGAAACGTACCGGAAGAAAATAATATTCCAGGTTCGATAAACAATATCATATGACATTTTTATGAACAAAAAAATGGTGTTCAACGTGAACGCCATTCGAAGAATAATATAAGTCCATTAGAACTATATGGTATTTTTTTTACAGAATGAATTTCGAAAACTTTGAATGGTCATATGTAATCCGCGTACCGTAAAGCTAGACCGTAATACTTCGTGGTTGATAAATAATGATAGATGATATTTATGAACAAAAAACTGAGTTCTTTGTGACTCGGGCGATGCGTTGTATGATACAATACCATCAAATGAGACCGGGGACTACAAATGACGATTCAAAGTTTTCGACATACTCTCAGTCAAATTATTACCCATACATGATGTTCTTGTATTATTCTACGCACCGCGGTGATCACAATGAACACAACTTTCATATATAACAACGATCCACTATTGTATACATTCGCCGTAATATTACAGACCTCCGGATAGGTTCGAGACTTACGAGTGTCTATTTAACACTTTCCACATACATACTCTCATTAAATTATCTAGAGCTGATAGTCTCATATTATTCTACGCATCGTGTGGTTCAAAATGAACAAAATTTTTTAATATATAATTAGGATATAATATAATTTGTCATTCACGAAATATTACGGACATCCGGTCCTGTTCGTGGCTTACACATGACCATTCAAAATTTTCGACATTCATTCTATAAACAAATTATTTCGTTCTGAGGGACATATGTTATTTTGCTTATAGCGGGGATAATTTTTTGATATATAACCACCATCTAATACTATTTATCGACACCTAAATATTACGGTCCTCCGGTACAGTTCGGAAATTACCAATACAGTTCAAAATTTTCGACATTCTTTCTAACCTTATTTTATTTCGCTCTGATGGCCATATATTATTGCACGCATTTCGGGGATTTCAATAAACAAACTTTTTTAATACATACCGACTATCTAATATTATTTATCGTCCTCAAGTAAAATGGTACGGTTCGGGCACATTATTACATACGACCATTCAAAATTTCGACATTCATTTTGGCAATATATTATGTCGATATGATTGTCTTTTAATATTATAGGAATCGCAGAGATCACAATGAAAACAATTTCTTGAAATATAAGTACGATTTTACATTCTTCGTCTACCCCGAAGTAATACGGTTCTCTTGTACGATTCGGGACATACATATGACAATTCGCATCATGGGTATCACAATGAATACAATCTTGTCATACATAACCGAGATCAAACATTTTTTACCGACCCCGAATAATTCCGGTTTCGGACCCAGAGATTTCGGACCATACAAATGACTATTTAAAATTTTCCACATTCTCTTTGTCAATATAGTATATCCAGATGATGACCCTATATTGTTGTATGCATCACGAGTATCGCAATGGACACAATTTTTTTATATACAACGACTATTTAATATTACTTATCAACCCCGAAATATTACGGTCCTCCGTTATGTTTCGGTACCTTCATAAGAGCATTCAAAATTTTCAACACTCATTCTGTAAATATTATTTAGATCTGTTACCCTTAAATTATTCTGGGTATCTCGGGGATCACGGGGAACACAAACTATTAATATATAACGACGATCTAGTGTT
>CAJDYZ010012457.1:14179-29885 GCA_903986555.1 Heterotrigona itama
TTGCCAGGAATAGTGATACTTCGACACGTTGATACGAGTATGCATTTTTGTTTTATTAAATAATGTTTTAAAAGGTTCTGTATTCTGTAAAAATTTTCAGTATTTTACATCAACGGCTAAAAAAATATTTTTTATTTTTAAAAAATGTTTTCATGTATCAAAATGAATCATTAATGAATCTTCGCAATGTTTATAGCTATTCTTTGGTTATAAACGTTTAGAAGATAAGTATAAGATTATTTAGGAAAGATTAGAGTTTTGGAATACTTAAATGATTATCAATGAAAATATAAAGTTACTCGAGAGCATTTTTGAAACAACTGTTCCATCAAGAAAATAAAATAAAGTTCTACAAAATCTTCATTATTTTAAATTAAATAGTATATTTTGAGATAATTGTAAATTCTTCAATTAAATACTTTTTTTTATAGAAATAATTATAGAATTAAAATAAAATTAATAATGGGCATTCTTTATGTCATTTATGGAAATCATGAAAAAAAAACACTTGCTGATTATATGATGTAATAATAACATATTTTAAGTGCATATCTTGATTTTATAAAGTATCATCATATTAAAAATTTTTATTATAATACTAGATTGTCAAAACATATTACATAGACTATCTTTTGTTTTCAACATTTTTAAAATATAATATATGTAATATATTATAAATTATAAAATAAATTATGTTTATTGGTGTCTTATTATTTAAAAAATTTTTTCCATGCTGATTATTTTTTTTTTTTTCCGTTTGAATGATATATAATGAATAGTTATTGTACTATAGTATTTACTTATAAATATTAAGAAATATAAGAGCAATGTATGGAATATGTATTAAATGGTCCAATCAATGTTTACATATCTATGATTATTATTTAATTCTTACTTTAAAGAAAAAGTATATTCTTAATTAATTGAATTTACAGAGCAATTTATTCGATTTTTAAAATTCGATTTAACTTGAGTTTTGTAGTAAAATTTCCCTAAATGTCTAACAACGTAATAATACATAGAAACAAATTGAAAATTGCAAACACTAAGTGTAAACACATTTCAATCATTTATTTTGATTTACATGCATCCTGTCCTATGACGTAAAATTGCATAAACGCATTATGCAAACATCATAATTTTATTATTTACAAATTCTCTACTAATCATAGAAAATTTTTTTAATTTAATAATAACGACACAACTTAATTCTTAATATTATAATTACGTTTGATTGACATGTAATTTAATAATCGTTATTGTCGATTGCAAAAATGGAAGGAATTATTCACAAGGCAGATGACACATTTATATCAATTGGAACATGATTCTTAATTATAATTCTTGTTTGGAAAAACTCGCAATGTGACTCGGGGCTTTAACCAGGTGGTAAGCGGGACACTAAAATTTCCCTCGGCTGCGATACATACGTTTCGGGGGAGCTGACAATTTCAAAAGATTCCGTGCGTTCGCACAAGGTGGGCAAGCATCCACGGGTCACCTCACAACGACATTAGATACGGCTGTTAGTTCGTTGACGAGGCAACAAATTTCCCGAGCAATTCAGCGTGTGTCTGTTGGAACGAAGAGAGGGAGCTGGAAAGAGAAGAGTGGAGGGAGAAGGTGATGGCAGAGGAGGAGAAAGAGGTGAACAGAACTGTGAGCTGTTTCCTATGGAAGGGAGAGAAGGTCGGAAAGCGGATGCAAGATTTCTCGTCATCGTTCGTCGCGGTGAAAATCTCGAAACGAGCAGCGGCTGCCTGACCTGACAGTACGTATGTATAGTCGACAGGGCCGTATTTTCCATGTGCTGGAAACTACCAGCGCAAAATTGAGAGGGCTCGCCGTGGGAGCCATTCGGAGTTCACTAACCGTGGAAATGGCACGAGTACTCGATGCAAACGTTGCAACGTTGCGACGTGCCACGTTGAGGAAAAAAAAAAAAAAAAAGGGGCGAATATGCCTTTCGGAGATGCACCACCTCTTCACTGCACTTCATTTTTCCCTCTCCTCTCCTCTCCTACATTCTCTCCGCGAGGGAAACCGCGGCCGCCCGTTTGCGTTTCCAAGTGCCACCCGATCTTACTCTTCGCTGCTGCTATTTATTTGCTCCTTTCCCCGGGGGAAAAAAACGTTCCTCTTATCTCCTCGCCTTTTGCCGAAAATCGTGCTCGAGAAAATCACGCTCCCCTAAAAGCTGCATGGAATTATGCCAGTGTCGAAGTGTCTTTTGAAATTACCGCGAAACATACATGCCGATTAAACGAAAGAGAATCTTAATATACGCACAGTTTTGCTATTACTCGAAAGACTGCTAGTGTTTCTTGATGATGATCCATCGTATAACTATCAATAATGTTGACAGTTATGCAACGCGTTCACACTAAACGTACCGGCATTTTACATATACCTATCTTCAATAAATACTGAATCATATCAAATGACCCCTCGTCGTACATAAGGTATGCAAAGAATTTTTCTCGGTAAAAGATAAGCTAAGAGAAAAAACAGGAACCGAGAAATTGAATAATCAGATACATGAGAATTTACAAAAAGTCAGATTAGCGAAAGGAATAACACGACGAATGTACGATTTTAAAGTAAATTTTGAAAACGGGGGCCATTTGACCCCGCTTGGTACGTTTAGTGTTAATTATTACAGTCATACTTGTCTGACAGAGGTATTCTTCCAACATTATTATTATATATGGTCGACTTTTGACAAAATTTTTCCAATCTGACCATGAACGAATAGATACATTGTACAGAATTAGTCTAGTTTAGCAATTGGTTTCTGAACTTTTGTCAATATTAATAAGAAATGTCCAATTTTTACTTCTGAAACATTCAAAGCATACATATATACATATATAATACATATACAGATGCTGTTGCTTTTTAATTCTTTTTTATTCGTTTATTCACTGTCCGCTATTTCGAACATAAGATACACATTTGCACTCTTTTTAATTAGTTCAATAATTACTTACGACGAAATTTGAAATTTTGTTCTACATTTTATAAACGTAGTAGATAGAAGTTGAAATATAAATAGCTAATTATTTGCGTATGTTAATATATAATAAAATTCATTTATACAACAAAATTTCAGTTAATGCTTATAAACGATCTCATTTCTTTAAAAAATTGCTTTGGACCTTCTTAAATTTATGAATTGCGAAATTCTCCCGTTCGAGGATTTATTTAATCATAACAAAATAAAATAATTATAAATAAATATTCTTTTATTATTTTATGTCCAATAAAACTTCCTTTATTATTATTCTTATATTTATCAAATTAATCAAGGCTTATATTTATATTATTAATTATTAAGATGCACATAGGGTACACAGTCAAATGTTACATAAAAGCCTGTAAAAGATGACTTCTCGCGAAAGAATAAAAAAGAAACGTAGAATAAAATTTTTCGATCGAAAATTTATCAAATATAATTGAAGTTAGTTAATTTTAAATATAACGTGCAGTAGACAATGTGCCAAAATAAATCAAAAATGTAAAATAAAATTTCTTCATTTGAAAATCGATTAAATACACGTATCAAGACCATTTTAACGAAGCATAATTCATTTTCTTGAAGATGAAGCTCTGAAGAAATTAAATTTGAACTGTTAATTATACTTTTTTATCGCGTCATAATTTTGTAGTTAAATTCAAGCATACTGGATGAATTTTCAAACTCGATTTTTTCAAAAACTGAATCTCGAACAAAAAAGTTTTATTCCATATTTCTTTTATATTTTTCCCACAAGGAATTATCTATTGGTACATAATATTCGACACTATGTTGTATTAAGATGTGTTGCAGAATATTGTGCAATTTTAGTCACTTTAATTTCATCAACTACTTACAAATTGATTTAAATAAGAATGAACGATAAACAATGCTAAAACTTTTTAAAACAAAGATTGATAAATAAGTCAAAGTTAAAGCAAAAATAGAACAAAGATTGATAAATAAATTAATAAACATGAGATTGATATTGATAAATAGATAAATAGATAAAACTTTTTGATCTTCAGGTTGTATTTCCATTATTTCGTCTTAATTAAGCTAAAGTTACTATGTAAAATGTCCTATACATATTTTTACGAGACAAATTCGGACAAAAATATAATAAAAATATAATAATAAAAATCATATAATTTTACGTTCATTTTACTATGACTCGTGTTATTTTTGCTTTTTGTAGTCTTCAGCAAATATTAATCATTTTCTTGTATAGTTTCGTTAAAGTAAAGTTTTCTGCATTATGTCATTTTCTTTCAGTAGTGATCTAAAAATCTCCTATTTTGCACAATTGCCTTGCATTGCTAGAAATTTATTTGAATTGATTACAACCCTCGTTCTTGAATCTTTTATTAATACTTGCTCTCGTTTAAATTCTTATTTGAATATATTTCTAATTTCGCGATATGATTTCGCCGTGAGAAATTTGTTACATGGAACAAAGCATTTCTGGATTTGGAAAATGGAACGAATTCTAGAAAACAGTACGTGAAACGAAAATTATGAAGAACTTTGCCTTTCAATACCATATACAGGGTGTCCCATTTGAAACGTCCCACGCAATTATTTTCTAAACCATTCGTCGTAGGAGAAAATATTTCAAGTAAAACTCATTTTGTTTTGACGGGGACATCTTATGGTGGTCACAAATCTTGGTTTAGGTGGGCGTGCTCCCAGGATCTTTGTTTTTTCAATGAAACTATATATTTTTTCTTCAGACGGACAAACATAACCTGTTTCATGATGAATTCACCGATCTGAAACACTGGAGAGAGTACAACTATTCTAGAGATAGAGCAAATCAATGCATTGACGTTCAAGGTCAATGTAATAAAATATAAAATTTTCGAATATAAAAGATAAGATAATAATTTCTAACTTTTGAAGGGCAGTAGACGATCTTAAATAACTTTGAAATACCAATATATGACAGGTCGATGAATTCAACATGGTCATCTGAAGAGAAATATATAGTTTCATTTAATACTTGACTGTCACGTGAAACTTTCATGTCCTGTCTATCGTACAAGATATTTAATTTTTACAAGATATTACAATAAAAGCGTATTTTTCGATTTATAATATTATCTAATTATTTATGATATTTATTGTCGACGATACTCATTTTATTTCAATTATTCTAAAATATTTGTAAAAATAAAAAAAAAAACGACAGTAAAGATCATCGTACTAGTCAAAAAACAAACGTCAACTTGAAATTTCGGAAGCACGTCCACTTAAATCAAGATTTATCACCATCATAAAATGTCCCCTTCGTGAGAAAGTAAGTTTCAGTCGAAACATTTTTTTCTACAACGAGTAGTTTAGAAGATAATTGTGTGGGACATTTCAAACTATTCTGTAGCATTCACAGATTTAATCTGAACTATTTAAAGAGCTGAAGTTTTAAAAAATTAGTAATTATATATTTCATACCTTAACAGAGACATTTTAACATTTCTTAACATTTCAGTTATTTATTTACACGTATAAGATAGTATTTACGGATCAACTAGAAAGATTCAAGTCATACTATTAGCTCTCGCATATCAAACATCGATAGTTAATCGTGTGATTTAGTCAGCAGGACACCTTAGCGAGGCTGTGATGGCAGATTTTGGATTGGCTGTTGGTACAGATTTATGAAAATTAGTGAAACGGCACGAACTGATGGAAGAGGCCAAGTGTAATTAAATGCGTTCTGAGCTAACAACTCATGGTATTTCAGATATGGCGCAATCGTGGCTCCCTCGTGCTCAGTTGACAGTGTCTTCTCTCTGGCTGGTATTATAAAACACAAGTGTCGGGGGCCGAAGGTTTGCGCGTGCTCTTGCCGCGAAGATAACGAACAGTCTGTATTCTCGTTAGCAGCCATGGCAGCCGTTAAGATAACAACGAGACACGACGACACTCACCGCGAGCCCCTCAGCACGAAAAGAAGATTTAAACTCGTCTTAGAGGAACTTTCATAAATTAGTCCCCAGAGCGAAGGAAGCCACCATCGACGCGGATTGCGTGGGACGTGGCACACGGCCGTCATTTCATTTGAAACGTAACCTCGGGCTTTCGGGCGCGAATTAAATCCACCGTGAAACAACGAGGACCAACCCCTTTCAAGAGGTAATTAACGTGCCGGTAACTGGTTTAAGGTTCGTTAAATTTTATAATGTTAATGGATTGCGGTGTCGAACATGACAACGTGGAACGCTGTGCGCTGAATCGACCCTCTCGTAACCATAATACTGGTGTATTATCGTTAAAAAGATTTCACGGCATTGATGGTACAAGTACCGCGAAACTCTGGCTTCAGCAAACCTCCGCCCTGCGGATCCCCCGATCTTACAAGCACTGTAAACCAAGAAACTGATTTACATTGTGTATTAGAGGCAAATGACAGGCTCGTAACAAAAAACTATCCACGTCGAATTATTTGATTTCTTGGATTTTTTTAAAAATATAACGATATAATTTAATATAATAATATTATATTAAATTAATAAAATTATAATATAATATAATATTAATATAATAATATAATATTATATTAAATTAATAAAATTATAATAAAAAATATAACGATATAATTTAATATTATAAAAAAATAATCTATAAAATAATCTTGACTTATTATTCAGTGAAAATTAATTAACTTTATAGAAACGTTTGACCTGAGGTCATGAGAATGCACACTTCACTTTATGGCAGACATAATGTTATAAGATTGTTGAATTATAACATTGAAATATATTAAATACGATTGTGTTCCTTGTTTTTTTGCTCTTCTAGAAAGATAGAATAAAATAAAAATCAGAAGAGGTACATTAAAATTAGAAAGATTATTTTGATTTTGCAATCACAATGTACACATATAAAAATGAAAGATGTGTGTGTGTGTAATATATTTTTTCAGAAATATAAAATTATAATAAAATACTTATTATTGTAATACGGACAATGAAAAAAAAATTAAAAAAATATTTATTAATTTATTATTAATACACGTTGTAATATTTGTCATTTGTCTATTATTAGAAGTATTTATAGTATTGTTTTGTTTATATTTTATTTTTATAAGTATTTATAATTATTTCCAAGATAATTTCAAGAATCATAGAATTTTTCAATTTGAAATTACTATATTGTATTTTAATTGACTTTGCACTATATAATAAATTTTTCGCGCTATCTATAATTCCTGATTGTATGAAACTAAATATGAAAATAAAAGATTAATAGTACTGTATTAAAAATCAAATGGTTAAAACATTTTAAATAATTACAACTTCTTTGTAATTAATATAATTATAATTTCTTTATTGTAATTGTATATACATATTAATTCAAAGCATATAGCTGCTTAAATATCCATTATCCATGTTTGTTTCATTAAGATTGTTTCCCTTTCATTAAACGAATGATTCTACACGCTTGAATGGATGCGTATCTTTAGTAAAAAAATATACAGAATGTACAGAGAAAAACAGATCTCGTACCAAGTTATAACAATTATTATAATAATTCGCGCAATCGCTTTAAATAAATTTTTTAATACCAATAAATTCTTCAAGATCTAAACATTGTGCTAAAATTCATGAACATTTGTTAATAACTCTTTGCAAAATAATTATGATGAAACGTTGAAAGAAATTCAAAAAAATCAATTAATAAAGAATGATTTGCAGCGTGAATAAAAACTGTTTGATTCACGTATATATATATTTCGAATGTTTGATGCAAGATGCTTCGCGCACAAATTTAATTAAATTAAAATGTAGCAAAAAAATATTTTATCATCATCATCAACGATATACTTTCCAAATGCATATAGTCGAAAAAAAAAGGAATAGTTTAGATTAGTTTAGTAATTTAAATAGTAGTAGAAAGAGTTCAAGATGTTGATGTTTCTTAAACAAAAATTTGGATTTTTCTATTTTGTTTGTTGCGTGATCATGCCTATATATCCAATCCATTATGTTATTCAATAAATAAATAAACTCTAACATCCATCTCAGTATATCTTTATTTGTATTTTATTTAATTATGGTCGATAAAAATTGAACTCCACTTCTCAAGGCATGACATTCTCTTGCAAAATAAAATTAGCTTTTTAAGATTTCTTCGAAGATTTAGAAATTCAGATCCATCTCTACGTACGTATAATGCAGAGCTTATATATTTTATTACATTTGGAATATTATTTATTCTTTCACATTGCAAGTCAGATCTTTCTCCATTAGTTTCTGCTCTTGAAAAAATAATATTAAAAAAAAAAAACGCAAAGTTGCCATTTTCTAAAACATTAATCCCGTATTAGAATCTGTATATAGGAAGAGATCCTATATTAGGATCTACGAATTGAAATAATCGTAGTCGGCTGTTAATTTACTAGGTGTGGGGGTGGTTCATAGTGGAGAATTGGACAACAAAATCCAGTGTGTTCCAATCACACGAATGGAATGTAGCACGTGAACATATTGGATGCATGGTGGTGCACTATGTACCACCGTGCGAGCATGAATACGTTCCGATGTGCTTTCTCGTGTCCGGAGATCGTTATCCCTGCAGTGGATATTCTGGCCCTAGACAAACTGACATAAATTGAATGTCTCGAGATTGGAGTGGAGGGACAGCTCTCGGTTGGTAGCCGCTTCGTAACAGTCTCGGGAAACAGATGAAATTAATAGTAATAATGGGGTAATAACTGGATCCCGCTTATGATACGAACGTGAGGGTAAAACCGATCGACAGTTTAGCTAGTTTATCTAGAATACTATGGTCCAAAACGTGCCGTAAACGAGGCAAATAAGGCTGCAACATTCTTGGTTATCCGGATATAGAATCTTTTTATAATTGCAACTGGCTATACTATAAGATAAAAAATTCTTTCGTAGATAGCACGTTTCTTTCTTTCGATGTTATCTATTCTTATATTTATATTCAAATTAACGAAATGTAAAAATACGATCTTTTTAAAGTAAGATTTTTAAAATTGATATAGAAAACTTTTGATGTAAGGTCATGCTATTGTTATATTATCGTATATCAATAGCAAATTTTGAGGTATGATTGTGTAGATAAATTATTTTATTTAAAACATTTACTTATTTTACAACACAGGCAAATTATTTTATTTAAAATAGAACAACAAATCATGTTTTTTTTATTATGTATTATTTTATTTTTATTCCACTAATTTTATGTATTTTTTATTATATATTATTTTATGAATTTTTTTATTTAAATAAATTTTACTTTTGTTAATGCTGTCAAGTAAAATCTAAAATAATTCAGAATTTTATGTATTGCATTTGATTCGTAAGCTTAAACATTATAAAACTTGATTATCTTATAGAGATAAAAGTTTTTATTTCAATTATTTCTGAATAGTGAGCTCTGTATGTAGGAAGAGTTCAATATGAAAATTTGTTCATAATGCAGTTGACATAAAGTCTACTACAACTAATTTTTGAAAACATTTATTTAAATGAAAAATAAAATAAAGAATTATATTATTCAACAAGTAAATAGTAAAATAATTTCTCTTTTTAAATGGAATAAGGCATAATTATTTTAAAATTTTTTCGAAAATTAAACAAGATAATATATTATACAAGTAATTATTTTCAAATATTCTATGTATACATGCTTAATCTTTCCTTTCTATTATTTAAATACTATAGATATAATATTCAATGTATAAAATTCACATTAATTAATTTATAAAATATAATTTAATAAATGAAAAATATCTAATCGTTGTGTGAATATTATAAAGCTTTCATGCCTAAATATTATAACTCCTTTTATAGATAGAATTAATATAAATATTTGTGTTACATAGCTGTAAGACATGCAAACTATTTATCAGAGTTTATTTAATTATTTAATAAAAACACACGATTCTGGATTGAAAAAAGAATATATATAAAATATATATATATATATAAAAGAGTTCACGACAAAAGACAATTGCACATCTCACAGCATTCATCGATATTCCAACACTATTTATGGTAAATGAGTTATATATGTTAAATGTGTTTGCAGTTAGTATTGAAGAAAACTGTAACACGGCCTTTTTACTGTAATGGAAATTTTATTACAACAGAAAATTATTTTATTATACAAACGAACATCGGGAGATACTCATGTGCAATAATGTCTTAAATATAAAAATATATGATAAGCAACCGTAAGTTAAAGTTAAAGTGAGTGAGAGTTATGATAGCTCGTTTTCGTAGAATATTAAAAAACGATATAATGAATTACAATAAAATTATGATAATATAAAATGATATAAATTTTTTTTGACAAAGACAATTCACATGTCAAATAATGTGTGATGTCATTAAAATAAAGCGAGATTTGTTAATATAAAGTACAATTCGATGAAGGATATGTTTTCATTAAGATCTAAAAAGTTGACATTATTTTTAAAATTTCATTCATATCCTGCAAATGCAATTAAAAATTTAGAATTTTATTATCTCCAATAATTCTTTTTTTTTTTACATTTAAATTATCTTTCTTACAAAAAAAAAAAAGACCATCATTAAGCATTCTTGACCGAAGAATCGATTGTATCGTAACAAGAGTAATAACATATGTATATATCACAAGTTTTTATTTAAAATACCAACAACTTTTTTCAAACGAGTAACTTATTATGCTTCGTCAATGTGACATTTGTTGACATTTTTACAATCGAAAGTGTTTAGAACATGTGAGAGGTGAACGAACGTGCCAGAAACATGCAAACGATTGCAAGAGATAATCCCCGATTAATAGATCAGTGGGAATAGGCTATTCTAAATTAGCAGTGATTAACGACTGTCGGACAGTTACTTACGTTTGCAGGCCTTACGATGTTGGATCGGTCTCGCCGGATCCCTGTAGTAACCTTCTCGACAATAGTGACAGTGTCTTCCTGCTGTAAAATGCCGGCACTGCAGACAAACGCCTCCGCTGACACGTCCAGACAGCTTGTACAGTTCCATGTTGAATCTGCATTTTCTTGCATGCAGATTGCAGTTGCATTCTAAACAGATACATGTGTCCGATTACTTCTTTCTCATTGAGAAAAATTTTGCTTTTTCGAACAATTCAGTCTCACATTATTACAAGGAAATTGCGAATTGAAACAACTTGCAATCTCTTCATTTTGCAATAAATCTTAATCATTTTTTTTCGAAACGAATTTCATAACAAAGTCAGTGGAAGAGAAATTAATCAAATAAGAATAATGTAAATTTTAAAGAGCTTATGATATTGTTAATCTGTCCTAATGGAGTAAATGTCTTTATTTTCTGATATAACAAAATACTTAAAAATATGTTGAATTTTATTCTATTTTAAATACCAATTAATTTGAATAAAATTAAAATTGAAATAATTTAACGTTAGTTCATTTAACAAATAAGATTTTCTCTAAATTATTCGATTATTTGGGTGTTAAAATAATTTTTTTTATTTCATTTAATATTTAATTTCTGTATTTATTTCAAATTCAATATCTTGTATTTATTTCTACAAATAATTTCTTAAACAGTTTCTAATTCTGGATTATTTGTCATTTCATTTCAATGAATTCATTCGAATAAAAGATTGCAAATGATTTATTTGGTTTGGACCTTTGGACCCAAGATAAAATTACTTTTCCTAAGTTATTTCTCAAACAAGAATAATAAATTAGTTGAAATGAATTATTTTTTATCTTGATTTCAAATAAAATTTATCCAATCTTACTTAACATTTTGCAACAATATTTAAAAATATCTTGATTGATACATCAAAGAAAGAATAGTTACTTTCTTTCTCAATTTTCTTTTTTTTTTTTTTTACAGATTTATGATTACTTCATTTTCTTATTTTCTTATTTCTAAATATTCATTCCTCCAGAAAATAATAAATCTAGTCATGGAAAAAAATTTTTTTAATATTTCTAGAGAAATATTTGAATTTTTACAATTTTCGAGTTATTCTGTAATTTTCTTTTACTAAGTATAACTATATAATAATTAACGATTTTTTATCGCCATTATTGTGTATTTGATGCAGTAAGTAATAACAAAATTACATATACATAATTCTTAAAATCTCATTTATGATTTATTGACAAATATGATAAATGGATGAAATGCATAAGAATAAAGAATTTTTTTGACTAATATTTATTGTGCCAAGTGAAATGTTCCATATGTTAAGACTATGTTAGCTGAAATAAAAGTCATTTATATGACTTTGATAGTCATATAATTCAGAGCACAAGATAATTTATTTACAATTATTTTAACGTGTAATATATTACACTAAAATCCCAATATCCAAGTACATTGTAATGTAGATTTTGTATTACTGTGATAACAATAGGGGATATATACGTGGAACATCATTGCAAAACTGACCACAACGCCTTTTAAACTTTGTTTAAAAGTTTACACTCGACGATCAATAGTTCAGCTAAAGAATAAGCAAATCACAAATACAGATATTTATGTATTTATATTGTGCTATATATTTTGTATATTGTATTATAAACTGAATGTTCAAAGATAAATGCTCAAAAAAAATTATGTATATAGATTTATGCTTTCCAATCTGCTTCATATTAAATGATTATTTTTTTAGGAACTGATTATGTAACAATAACATTTAGAATTAGAATTAAAATATAGATTACACTTGCAATATCATTATAATGTTGTATGTTGTTGAATTAATTATATTATGCTAATCAGTGGAATATATAAATATATGGAAAAAATTTCCCATATTAATTGTGGGATTTGAGTATTTCATTACTTCAAAACATAAGTTACATGCTACAGAAATGTACAAACTGTGAAACGACGATTGAAATGAAATGAAATTAAAATAAATAAAAAATAGAAAGAGAACGTGGACTTTTTTTCAAACATTATTTCTATTTGCGTCGCGTACTTTACATGTTATCTAGGCTAGGGTACGGAGGTATAACCCTAGGTATAATACCCTTTAAATGAAATCGATATATTAGACACATTTTATAAAGCAAATTGTGAATGTTTCCTACTTATAGAAATTTAAAACACGTAAGGGAAAAAGAATGGCACAGGAAGAAATAATTATCAGATTGTTGAAAAACTGGCATTGATGTTTCTAACTCTCTATAATTGGATTTTTCTTCGTTCAAGGGAAAAGTGTTGTTAATTATCATTTCTGATGAGATGAGTAAGAGCTATAATAATTAAATTGCAAACATTACATTGTAATGTAATACATATAGTATAATGTAATACACGAAAATACAAAATATTTGAAATATATTTTGAAGGCTATTTAAACTTTAATTCTCTATAATTGTATTATATAATTGTATTATCTATAGTTGTATTGTATATTTAAACTTTAATTCTCTATAATTGTATTCATAAAAGTTACTTCACAACAAAAGCTAATCCTATATGGTTGTGGTAGTTTTAAATAAATAAATTAAGAAAATATAATAAAATAATAAAAGTAAGATATAACAATAAGTGTACATATATATTAAATAACATGGAAACAATAAATATATAAATATATAAAAATATGATGCATCATTTGATATTTTCTAATTTTAAACATAATTTAGTTATAATACCTATAACTAACAATTATTAATTTCTGAATAGTAGTAAAATAGTAGTAAAATATTTGGACACTTATTAACATAGTTTCACTTATAATACATACAAGTAACAACTATTAATTTCTGAATGTAGAACATTTATTGACGTAGTATTGATAGATATGTAATAATACGCGATTTAATATATTATAACACTTATTTTAACTAGTTTTAGCTTTATTATATACAGAAACACATTGTAATATATATTTTTTGATATGATAAACGAAATTTAAAATTACAAATATATTCGAGGGGTAAGTAAATTAATATAATTTGTTTTTATATAAAATATATAATTAAAATATATAATTATAAAATATATAAAATTAATATAAATGTGATGTATAGATTGTGGATTGTTATGTATTTATGATAAAGTTGAAAGTGTAAAAATGTACACGATTCATACAATATGTACAAGAGCAATTATTATAATATGCAGAAGAGAAGATATTAGGTGCCATTTTTTCCAATTATGTTCAATATGAAAATTTAAAAAAATACATGAAAATCCGCAGTTTATAACTTGTAACGAGTGTTATAAATTCGTTATTCGAATTCTTTTTTTTTAATATTAAACGTTACTATTATTTAATTTATTGTTTCTTATGAAATAAAATATATGAAGTAAATAAAATTTACTACCTGCTATCAGTAAATATACAGTAAATATCGAAATATATTGAAAAACAATCAATTCAATAATTTCTCAAACATCGTAGTATATTCGAATATTAATGAAAGTCTCAATTCAACATTCCGTATGAATGAAGACAAAGAGTTAAATTAACGTAATTTCTGTCGTTATTTTCGTATCTCAGATTCAAAGTTCGTGAAACATCATTTGAAAGCTGATCATCTGCGATAATGTCAACGGCGGGGGGGTTCGCCGACGAGTTCAACGAATCGCAACAGAATTTTTCTTGTATCATGATAATAACACTTCAACTGCGTTCATTGGGCTGGAGGACGTTATGGAAAATATCTTGTCTGGTTTTGCGTTGACAGTTGTCCCGTGGCCTGCTTACTTCCGCTTTGTCTGCCGATCGTTCGCTGTCGTTCCCTTCTTCATCCCCCGAATCGCAAGAAAGCTTCCGCGCGGCACATCGTTGTCGTATCGAACGCGCTCCGTCCATTGAATTCTCGAGAACCGAGAGAGCAAGAAAAAGAAGTATCTCCGGAAGAGTCGTGCCGTAACTTCCTCTACTCGAGCACGCCGTTCTTCTTCGTGACTTCTTGAAAATAACGGAATAATTGAAAGGTAGCAGTCAGACATGAGAGAAGAACAAACGGGGGAAGAGAGAGTCAGTGCGGGACTTAGAATTTTAACAACCCTTCGTAAAGCAATCATTCGACCCAATAATCCGCGTATTGAGTCAAACCAAGCGTGCCTTCTATTCCATTTTCGCGTGAGATTCCATCGTTACGCGTTTCTTCCCACTGAAACTAGCTCCCTTCACAACTGAAATAGATTTTTATGGTTCTGAAGCTTTGCTTCGTGGTCTACACATTGTCAGCCTCGTTCGACAAGCTACGAAATGAGTTCACGAGCCAGAGAGAAGATTCAGCATGATTCATTTAAGTGGACAAACAAGTAACCATCCCTATCTTGACATTTTCCCCAACGAGCGTGAATAAATGTGCAACAACTGAATTGTCACAACGTTTTATATTTGTATTATTTCAAGTATTATGCAATACTAATGGTATATTTAACACTAGAACAACCGGCATTCGATATGTAACAAAAATAGTCTGCGTATAAACCATTATAATTCAATAAAATGAATAGATTTGTACAAATGTATTTCTGTCTAAATGGAAATCAATATTAATTTTAACGTAAATAGTACAGTATTTCTTTTAAGCAATTGTTCTAGTTAAACAATTGTATGAAAATATGTGATTTGCAGGTCATTGTAAAGAAAAGGCGCCTAATATGGAAAATGTTCTCAATATGGAGAGGTCTCAAATAATTCAATAAAATGAATAGATTTGTACAAATGTATTTCTGTCTAAATGGA
>CAJDYZ010012478.1:6447-17529 GCA_903986555.1 Heterotrigona itama
TGATGCGGACAGCTAAAAAATGAATAAAATCTTGGAATCTGGCGTTTCTCGTTCCGACAAATAATTACATAGACCGGATTGGAGTAATAAATGGAGTAGTTTTGAGGGCCACGAAAAATGAACGGAAATTTCATTGTCTAATATATGCACGAATATACTTACGCGAAATAAATTAATTGCTAGAGAAGTGATGGCAAACAAAAGGAGGACACCATATGCGAGTGCGTTATTCTCCTGTATTTCCTTAATATATCTACGAGAACGAATGATGATGGAATTAAATAACGATTTTACAAAGAAAGATATAAGTGAGTACTGACTCTAGCCCTCTGACATGGGCGATTACGGCTTTTGCTATATCCTTTCTTGTTTTGTCATCGCATTGGTATTTCGAATTTGTGAAAATAGTTTTCCTCACGTAGTAACTGAAAATTTCAGCGTTCTGTACAAACTTTCGTCGTTTAATAAAAGTATATATAATGAAAGTAATTCTCGTACATAATTTCATAGAGAGGCACGACAAAAACATACGTTAATTAGAGCTGATGATATTTACTTAATATATGCATTTATGTATATCGTTTATTATTATTAATAACAAAGAATCCGAATTAATTTTGAATTGTATCATCTTTCATATTGGATGCTACAATTTTGTTGAATAATATAGTTTCTATATTTTATATTTCTACCCAGAGCGAGTAAATTCACTATTCGAATTAATTTCTCTACATATTAAGAAACTGCTTATCTTACCAAAGGAACGATATAATTTTTTTAGAATCTCGTATCAAATCAATTTTGAATAAAAAGATCTTGCTGATCTCGTATTAAATCAATTTTAAAGAATCGCTTAATAAGACGCCCCTTGAAACACTTATCACCACTGGAACACTGATCTGTTATCGTATCAGTAAAAGACTATTAATGTGCAATGTCACCTGGTGGATCGTACAATCATTCACTACTTGTTATACCTGGCAACTTCGCTCAAACTGGCAGCATGTTTCAGCCCGAAGATCGCTAACGTTTCCGTTCCCACGAACACAGTTACCAAAATTATTATCGAGAATCCTGTATGTAGAAACGGGAGTAAATGATTGCCATCAAGTATCAGGTAATCCGTACTTATAGGACATTTCTTCAGACGAGTTTCGTTCGTCGGCACAATTCTCTCATAAACAATGATTGACGCGTAGTAGAATATACCGATTACTAGTGAGACATAAAAAACCGCTGTAACACACATACGTCAAATTAGAAAGCTGAAACTACGTCAATTCGTCTGTGTAGTGTTTTTCCAAAGATGTTGCTTACATCCGAATCGTAATCCGTAGACTCTAGCCATGTAAGCGTGCTTTTTCATAATCTGAAGTGTCTCGCCTTGTTCCATTTCCATGTCGCGCCTTACTTTGTCCATAAACTTCTTTACCTACGTTTATTTACGATTTATGTATATTTTGTAAAATGCTTACAAGCAAATTGTTATTTAACTAGACGATCGAGTTACTTACTGTAGAAAGTTGATACCAACTTATATTGTACCTTACAAATGAGCCCAAGCTCATGAGCACGAACGAAACGTACTTTAGCATGAATTCCCTGGTTTTGAAGACCATTAACTGGAAAACGTAATGAATTATGGAAATATTCACAGAAAGTATTTGACGAACATTCCTGTTCAATGAAAGTAAACATAATATACAACATATATAAGTTTTTAAAAAAATATAATTTAATTTAATTTAATTACTGTTTCTTTTTTTACTAATTTATTAACTGGATCTCCATTCGTTATCAAAAGTTTCTACGATCATGAGATTAACAGAAAGAAATCAATTGCTACTGAATTGAAAAATTTTAAGAAATATCATGATGTAATAAAAAATTTTTGTACAAAAATAGAAATTAAAAAAGAAAACGCGCCACGATAGTGGATCTTCAGTTAGGTTCAATAAGGTTCAATAAGGTTCAAGTTATGAAACCTTCACGCGGATTTAGACCGTTTTCACATACGAGAAATATAGCTCAAAATTTTATGTATAAAAAATTTTTTTTTAATTAAAAGAAAGTATAAATAATGATTATAGCACGGTTATCACAATGCAGTTACTCGAATACACGTTCGTTACTGTGTTCAATCGAAGGAAGTGTGAGAGCTATATAAAATAAAGAAAATAAAGTAAAATAAGATAAAGATAATAAAATACGTAAAATAAAATAAAGAAATATTAAATAATAATCACAGCACCTGTGCCACGATGAAAATAAAAAAACTGAAGTTGATGAGGCTGTTTTTCAAAATGGTGAATCTCGTGTTCTGATACGGCCAAAGTCCTATTATTGTTAAGAGAATCCTAGGGAAACTATAATACGCCAGTGCATCGACCATCGCGTACAATGGTTCAAGAACTACTGATTGCTCGCTTCTTCGATTTAATTTCCCACTTTACCTCTCTTAGAGATTTTCCAACGAAATATCACAACAGAAGCCAGAACCACCGGCAGAATGAATGACGCGACCCGTAATTTCAGAATTATTTATTCATGTTCATGAGCGTTGGAAATAAACCATCAATTTATTTTTTTCTTCTATAGCCTTTGACTATAGAAATACGGCTATTAAGAAAATTACAGTTTAGAATACTGAATACTCTTGTCTCGAGACAATTTCCTTTCTCTCACATTTATTAGTTTTGTC
Source organism: Heterotrigona itama (assembly GCA_903986555.1). Classification (NCBI taxonomy): domain Eukaryota; kingdom Metazoa; phylum Arthropoda; class Insecta; order Hymenoptera; family Apidae; genus Heterotrigona; species Heterotrigona itama. The sequence continues at coordinate 9,149 of CAJDYZ010012478.1, forward strand.
TGTGTGTGGCGAGGAAAATATTTCCCGATCGTAGCCAGTCTGTTTTCTTCGTTCGAGATGGAAAGAACTTGGAGAATGGTTCGGACGAAATTTAATGTCAAGAGAAGACGAAACAGTGATTCAGTTTACGAGATATTTTATGGGAAGAAAGATATTTTGAAGGAAGACGCACAAGCTAAGATTTAATTTCAAACTATTCACAATATTATAGTCGATATTAATATTTTTTATATCCATCTTAGAAGATATGTACAAGACATTATATAAATTAATTAATAACTCACCACATAAACTTCAATTATTCTGTGAACAACTTTAATTTACAAAGTTACTTACTGCCAGTTTTTTCACTTTTTGGATTTCGTTTTGGAAAGAAAGACACTTTTCGGAAGACAGGTAAATCAAAAAGCTCCGAGATGAAAATGCTCGTAAATTTCTAGAACAACATTCGAATTCATTGTGATTTATTTTCTATATACTTAGCTCAATATCGTCACGTCGTGGCAAAGAATTCATCATCCACTTACATGTAATCTTGCACGTTTACATTGACGAGGGAATGTTGTGAACTCTGTCTAGAACTTCCTGCACCAAATAATTTAAATAATACGTGTACGCAACAATGGAAGACATAGCTAATAAGATGAACAGCTCTCCACGGATATTCAAACCTGTATTTAGCAACTGCAATAACTGTAGTTCAGTGTTTCTTTTTTCCTTCAAATGACAGACAACACACACAAGGTTTCTAGACATGTTAATAACAATATGATTCACTCACGTAATAAGAATTAGTGTTCAAACAGATGGTACCGAGTATCGATAACAAACCATAGTTTATGTGCACTGTACTTACGTCTTGATGATCGTAAGGAAACATTTAGAAACAGAGATAGAGAATTAATGGATGAACGAGTAAATTGGTTGAAAAAATAGACTATAACTTGCGAATCAGTTATTATTAATTTGCTCTCGTCTTTTTATATTATTAAAATTTCGTAGGTTTATGATCCAATTGGAATCCTGTGTTTTCCTTACTTTTTACAATGCTGTTGAACAATTAAATGATGAATTTTTATAAATTGCGAGATAGTACGTGTGATAGTAAAATATGTTCAATTTTTGTTACTGATTAAAATCACAGCACGAAAATCAACAAGACTGGATAAGATATACACAACGTCTCGTTTTAACTCATTCGTGCAATTATCTTCGCAATTATTGATCATTCGAAGTAACGTTTGACATAAAATTTACCCCGATTCTTACGATAATCACCAGATTTGTCTAGATTTGTTTTCGAAACTTCACATCCACTTTTTTAAAAATGGAATCGTATGTTTCTCTATGCATTAATTCACATTATGTCTATACTTCTCTATAAAGAAGTATTAAAAAATTATTGATTATTAATTATTAATCATAATTGTGACTATTTTGTGGCGACGTAACGTGAGTATACTTTGTGCAATATTTAATATACTGTTGTCACGAAACATGCATTTACGTATATGTATATTTTTTTTAAACGCAAAATGTGCCCTAAAAGTCAGATTCGGTGTACAAAATGTTGTGCTTGGTGCGTGCCGATATTTTTGTTACAGAAATTGAACGTACAAATATTGTTCAGGCGCCTTGAAAAACGACGCAAAGTGGCAAGAGAATCCGCATCTTCACGAAATAAATAACTCCTTAAGATTAAGAACAACATTTATTAAACGGTTAAATGACATCGATTAAACATCGAACGACCGTCAAACACATCAATTCAAGTAACAATCGTCGACGATCGTAACAACCGATTCGAAAGTGAACGACAACAAGAGTAATCTTAACCAACAGAGATCAGCTTGTTTTTTATTGAACTTTTTGGGTGGAATGCATCACCATGAAATAAGATATCGATGATTTTATCAGCTGGAAAAGATTTTAAGCAGCATGATTACGAACGTAGTTCACTTGGCCATAAAACGAAAGAAGTAAGTACCATTGAAATGCCTCTGACCGATGGAGAAAATACTATCAACAAGGTGAAGTCTCGAGTTGACATAATGTTTAACAGAATGAACAACAAGAATTTCTGCACAGACAATGGTGCTGTGTACCATTTGGTGTTGCATCTGAGAAAAAATTGTAAACAGCTATTAATCACAACTTACTAAAACGAAAACCACACGATTGCACAAACGATATTCAAAATACAGATTAGTATCGATATCGTTATCACAAATACTTGGTGTTGTAGAATTTAAAAATTAGGCGAACGCTTAGGCTGAATAAATTGACACTTTAGTTACCCACATAGTCGTGTAAATGCCCTCGAGGGAATTTAATATCCCTTGAAATTCGTAATTTATGGAAATTATGAAAAACAACTCGGCCAATAAAAGTGCCAGGAACATCAGTGCATGCTCGAAACTGTTCATCACGAATATCGACTGTGACAACTGTAAGAAACGAATTTCATTGAACCGTTCGATTAATTTTCTCGTCTGTTTGGAATTAAGGAGAAGACAGATCGATCACTCACGCAGAATAAAGTCATGCTACAGGATGAAACACCGAACACGATGACTGCAGAATATATCGGCTTATATATTGTCTTTAACAAATTCGTGAACCTTCAAAAATAAGAGAATGCACATTGTATAAACACGTGATAGATAATGTAACAATTAGATTTACCAATTACGTGCATATAGTAGGGTTAAAAATCTGTTTCTGCAGATTAAAATGTTCGAAGGATTGTCACGTACAGACATGTATATACAAGGTTACGTTCAATCTTTTCATCTCATTTTACAAGCCGATACCGAGGCGAGTACAGTGAATTTTTAATGTATTATGCAAATATACGAACTTGATTATTCTGTTGTGCATAATCACGGAGGCAATCAGAATTTCTCTGCAGCTGTCGTTCTCATCTTTGGACTGAGTCACACACAGTAGAACAGCTTTCTTAATACGGTAACTGTAAAATGAGATTTCCTTACAGAATCTGATATATAACGCCCGAACATTGAAACATTGATATTTTTCGATAAAAATTGTCCACTCGTTTGTTATCCAAATTTAAACACATTCAAATAATCATACGCGTTTAGCGAAACTAATAGAATTGAATTGATCCAATTGGTTTTCTTACTAATTTCTCCTAAGTATATTGCACGATCATATCACATAATCACACAGAATGTACTTGTAAGAACTTTTTATGAATATGATATTCTCTCATTAACACTGCAATGACAGACGATCGTCACAACTATATTAGTCAAATTTAAAAGAAATTTAAAAAAATATATGCACAAATTACAAGGACATACATATTTCGCAGAGATCATAAAAATTTGAACTACACATACGTATAAGTTTCTTGATCTTTAATACTCGTAACATGCTTAAGATAACTTTTTTATTAAATGTAGTGTTTTCAACAAGTACCTCGTAGCAAATATTTCCAGACTTTGTTGATTGTAATTGTTGATTGTAATCCTAGTTGTAATTATCCTTCGTTGCGGTGTTAATGAAATTTCGAGATGTTTCAAAATTCTTTTTTCACGGCAAGCATTAGAATATTTTTAAAAAGCTACACGTGTATATAATAAGGAACGTATCGATTTCCCTTACCTAACAATTTCAATTAAACTAGTAGCGTGCTGTAGCAACATGGCACACAATGATTCAGTGCCTATAATTATAATAGCGCTTAGAAAGTACATCATTTCTTGAAATATCATCATCAGGGACAAGTATTTCCGTTCGTCTAAGAAATATTGCAGCTGTAATAAAGATTTATGGGATCGAGATGTGTTCAATCGTAAGAGGACGTCGAAGATTTCGGGAGGAAGGCAAGCCACCATCGTCATCAACATCGACAGAAATGTTATTACTGTAATAGTATTTTCTGTAATAATGTTCGTTCAACGATTTTGTACGACATATTCTACTGTAATCTTACGTATTATAACTTTTACATAATATTGTCCTTTATAGGTGTATTTCTTCAGAATCGAGAGCTCTCCGTCATCGTACACCGTGTCCCAAACGTAATTCACTTCTTCCATGATTCGCTTGATCTGACGTGATAAATGAAGAAGACGATAAGTCACATTTTGCCCTACTTTCAATTTTAAACATTAGAAATATTATTTATTTTAATAGTCGTAGTTTTAGGAATGCAACACTTTGTTTCCATTCTTAGCTACGTATATTTCTTTTCTTTTCTTAATGTGTCGTAACACTGATGTTATCATATTGTGAGCGTAAACGTACAATGTACGTTCGCGTGTTCCTTTTTTCTTTTTAAACAAATAGAACGATCGATAGATATGTATCATGTTCAAATACAAGTTTTGTCAACTCACTGTCTCATTCTCATACCAGTATACGACGTATCTAGCGAACAGCGAAAGTAATATTGTCCCGTGCGACATATTCTGTAGGAACATGAATACCGTGCACTCCAACGTAAATAGAGGTTGAAACTGTAAGCAATGCGTCGATTTAACGATTCTAACGAAGCATTTTTAAGAAAAAAAAAAAAAAAAAAAAAAAAGACATGGTTCAATGATTCTACACCTTCAATCGAAATGTTCAATTCATCGTGACAGCATCGATTTCGAAAATAATATGAAAATTTAGCGTTGTGCGTTCCACTTGAAAATTTGAATCCCCCCCCCCCTCTCCCCCATGCCCATCGACGCTGTTAAACCGAGATCCAATTTCAAACTTTCAACTTTGAATTCAACTCGACAATTGGCAATTAATTAATTCCGATCGGTCCCGATGGATTGTTGTTTGATTTCGAATTAAACGGTATTCATCGATTGGACATTTATTTTCGACTAAATACGGGCGCACGGGTGGAAACGCTCGAGTCTGTCGTCTCGATAGAAACGTTTGTGTTTCTTCATTTTCAAAGTACGTGGGAATGTTGGAAAAAAGAAAAAAAAAGAAAAAAAACTGGAGAGATGCAGGATAAAGTTCAGGCTTTGTTCTTACCTGCACGACGGACGAAAAAATAATGACAACGAAGATAACGACATTTTGAAACAATTGAAAGCCGGATCTCTGATAGGGCCAGAGTCCGATCACCGACAACATCAACACAGTCGAATTGTAATACTCGGGTAGCTTATGATCCATGATGTGTCGCGACTGAAGTGCAACTGACTACCCTGTATCTCTGTACACTTCCCTTTTCGCCTCTTTCCCATTTCTTTTCTTCGCCGCAATGTTGAATAAATAATAGCGCTGAATAAATAATAGCATTTCCCGCTACGATGGGGTTGCGACGTGATTGACGGTAGCTATAATTTGGAAAATTGTGCAAATAAAACGCGAGACGGTGGTGTACTTGCACATTTATATGAAATTACTGGAAATTACAGGTCTCGAGAGCGAAGGGAATCTCTCTATTTTCTACGTTTGTTCTTTGGGGGAAAAATTCCCTTTTATTTCTGTCTCAGGTGCGGCGTCGCGATGACTAACGTTCCACTCCGTTTCGTTCTTATTGGGACCATCTAGTCGTCAAACTGATTCTACGACTTGACGTCGATTTTTAACCAAGTGAGAATCTTTAAACAACTGATTACAATTTTAGACAATTTTGTTTTAGAAATACGAGCTCTTCACATTGGTTAGAATACACATATTTTTTTTTACAGGATTTTATGTGCATTTTATGTCGATGAGCGTCTGTTTCGTTCTTATTGGGACCATCTAGTCGTCAAACTGATTCTACGACTTGACGTCGATTTTTAACCAAGTGAGAATCTTTAAACAACTGATTACAATTTTAGACAATTTTGTTTTAGAAATACGAGCTCTTCACATTGGTTAGAATACACATATTTTTTTTACAGGATTTTATGTGCATTTTATGTTGGTTGAAATATTGTGTTCATGAAGTGCGATTAGGTTTCCTGCAAATCACATAATACTGACGCTTGATCTTAGTTTTTGAATATTCCGTTTAGACACTTGTTAATTTTTACACTGGAATTTTACCGAATTTTTCTTTACATGCTACACGCATTACCTCGAACATTTTATAACACTCATTAGCGATGATACATGGTTACAATACCTTCAAGCAGTTTTAGGCTTCGTTCGACCAGCAATTTGTTCTTTCACCCAATAAGATCAACGGTACTTACCTAAAACAAACAAAGAATAATTATATTTTTACAACGCGCAAAGCACAAATTAGCATTCTTATTTTATAAACCAATACGGGTGTTGATTTATGCGTGGTGTGGTCAAAATGTTGGTAGAATAAATATTTTCCTCTTGCATACTGCGACTAATTCTCCAACTGGATTTATCTATCATCGGTACAAATTAGTTATTAGCCGATTTTTCAGAGAACAAAGAATTAGCATCAAGTTTCTTATGAAAATAATGTAAACTATGAAATCAGCGGGCGTTGTTGATGAAAAAGATTCAGAGAAGGAAGAGAAAATGATTTTCGAGAGAAGATCGGCCGTCAAACGTGTGCACGATCTCTGATTGAAGAATTGCTGTTCAGGACAATCTCTGAACAGCTCGAAACAGCTTAACGAAGGAAGCGTGCAAAACAATTTTTTACGAAACGTAAATTCGAACAGGCGAGAAACTTCGCGCCAAAATTGTTCCCGCGAAGCATTTCGCTCGCGAGTGCGCGAGTTTCTCGCCCGTCGTAACTTATTACAGTTTCTTGAGCATTCACCGACTCATTTAGCCTTTATTAAGATCAAAAATATCACGGAGATGTAAAAACATGATAAAATAAATAGAAGTGAGAAAAATGTTAGAGAGTATTTCAGTCGAGCAACACCCTGTTTTATTCACAATCAGTGGAAACTGAGTTGGATTCAATACATAGGTGATAATGTAGCTTTTGATGAAGATTCAAATAAATAATTTTTATTAATTATTTCTACGAACTTGTTGTCCACACCACGTACGTATATAACTAGAGACTTTTAATTCTTTGTTCAGCAGAAATATATCCAATCACATGTGCTTTTAACAATAAAAATTAAAACAGTTACTGATTAAAGTATATTGCTACGTTAGAATCGCTATATTTCACAGTGTACAAGTACTTTGCAACTATTTTCATTGTCTCTGAAGTGTTTTGAACGATCTTTCCAAACATTGCGCGATTGAACGCGCCACAATCTAATTCTGTTTTTCGATTGCAGAAGTTGGAAAAATAATTCATTGATCGCAGCTGGAAAAGTTTTAGATAAACTTTTCAATACTGAAACACGCTTTCAATGGAGATTGTCTAATTGCAAGTGTAGCTGTAAATTTTTATCTCCTTTCACAATGTACATGACATCAATCTTAACAATTTCGGATAACGATCTACGGAACCGAGATCAACGATCAACGCAAAGAAGAAACACGCTGGTATGTGTTATATGATTTGAACAAGGAAATAGACAGAACGAAAGACTGAAATAACTTTCTTAAAATAGCAGAATTATAATATTACCACTATTCTTGCAAACGAAGCTTTGCACACACACACATACACACACATACACACCTTCTTTCTTATATTCTCTACGGAGAATCTAGCAAGGCAGAGTTACTTACAGTTTCAATCTGAGGGATTAAAGAGAGATTGTTCGAAGTGTGTGTCTAGGTCTGGAATTATATCAATATCTTTTCATTCTGTAATATTTTAACAGTTTATTGCTCAACGGTAACAACGTCAGTTTAATCCTACAGAGTATGAGTGAATAACAATTGACACGTGAACATTCAAACATACTCATTGGGTCACGTACGATCAAATACGTGTACTGAGCATTAACATGTGACTTGTGTACAATTACTCTTTCTTCCTCTTACAAGTTACATTTGCATGGAACGAAAAACCATAAAAGCGAAGAATGGAGAATGATGCCAGAATACGCGGTATTTCAATATGGCGATCAGCGTGTTTATTCATAAATTTATCACTCTACGTGATGCAGAATTTCAAGTAGAAATTGTCTCCTATTGATAGATAAATGAGTAGAGAATATAATAAAATTGATGCACTATACTTGTGTAACCGTTTGAATGTTTAAAATTACCAAAAATCTAAAAGTTTGATGTCAAATGAGAAGTATGTAACAAATTAAGAATACATTCGTCTTTAAACGTATACCTTTTGATATATATTTATTCAATATATTACAATACATTATTTTCTTTTGAAAAAATGACTCACTTATTTTATTGTTTATAAACACTCAAAAGATTAACACTGTCCTTCAAATGGATAAAAATCGAATGATAATTGAACAAAGCTACTACAAAAATTCCATCTACTCGTCAGCGAAAATTACTTGAGAAAAACGAATTATGTCACTATCCAAGTCGAAATTGCTTCGAAAAAC
>CAJDYZ010012526.1:1907-12432 GCA_903986555.1 Heterotrigona itama
TCAACGATGGTTGAGTGAGAGATAAAAGTTCGAACGACATTGTATGTTTGTATATTTACGTATGTTTGCAAGAGAAATCTACTTTCCTCCGTTTAAACGTCGATTGACCCAGTCTTTACTTTAGCCAATAGCCTTTAATTGTATCGAGTTTGCCAAAAAGTAATTGCCTATTTTTTTTTTTTTTTTTTTTTTTTTGGACAGATGCGTAACTAACTTTATTCTAAATTACAAGTTCACTCAGTAATCTGTGAGCTTGTTTTGTGAAAAAGAAACTCATATTAACACTAGAACTATGAAAATGGTCAAAATGACCAATTTTCATATGTAAACAGGTGTAAAACAGTGTATTTTCAGAGACTTAAATGACAAAATCTTGTGTATCCTTATATTGTATTAGAAAGATTTTCTGTTCCTTTGGTGGAAATTCTATGCTTCACTCGTCGACAAAGGAAAGGAAAGGTCCTTGAAACCTTTGAACAGACAGTGTCAGAATTGGTTTGCTAAATTTCATTGTTCGCGAAGATGTCGAATCATTCGTGGAACCGCAGTGAAAAAAGGAAATTGACGTCGATTTCAAAGTGCAAGATTAAAAAGTGACACTGTGCAAAGTGAAGAAATTATCTGACAGTGTTTTGTTGAATTGCAACCAAATTTCACCAAACTTCACCAGAGGAGATATCAAATCATTGTTGGAACTGTCCTTTGCCTAAAAAGAACTTCGAACGAAATGGACAATATGTTTTCGCCTAACAAAGTTTCCGTTTCTCGGTGAAAAATTCATTTGCACGCCAAAAGAAAAAAAAAAAAAAAAAAAAAAGAAAGAAACGCAGTCACTTTACTCTCCGACAGCAAATCGAACGTACAACTGCAAAACGTGATGCCACGACAGGTTAAAAATACATCGCGGCGTGAAAGTTCGATCAAAAACGCTTTCGTCGAATATTCCCCTCCACGCTCGCGTCTCGCCGAAGTTGGCCAGTTTGAAATTCTCTTGCGACTTGGCTTCTCGTTCGAGCATGCAGCTGCGAGCTAGACAAAACTCTGTTTCTCTCCGAGATACATACGTACGTACGTACATACTTGCCGTTTATTGATCCGAGTTTAAACGATTCTCAAACACATAAGTCGCCTGGACAGGCTTCGGGAAGTTACGTCACTGTTTATATCGCGTCTTACGTACGCCTTACGATGATTAATTGTTATTGTTATATCGTGGTGGAAACATGTGTCCGCTGGATAAGCAGCCCGTCCTCTCTCTTCGTAAATCGACGAGTTTTACGATTCGTTCTGCCAGTTATTTTCCTAAAGTATCGTTCGTCCATCTTTTTCCTTGCATTCGCCTCGCAATTAACACGTTCTCCGTGCCGAATGGATTCTTCGTTACTTTCCGTTTATTTACTTTCCGAGTCATTACGATAAATATTAATAACATTACGATTACACAGTTACAATTTTTATAATAGTGCAGAAAGCATAATTGTCAAGGAAAGTGTGCAGAGAATTTCATTGAACTTTGAACATTAAGGTTAGATGATCGAAATGTTGAGATTTTCTGAATTCTCGTCGTTGAAGCTCAACGTTCTCTTCTGTCACGTCTAGAATCATTTTAAATCCAAGTATAGCTGAAATAAATTTTCATGCTCGAGTTTCTGTCGAAGACGAAGGCTTCGATGGACAAATTTTATCCTTCCTTTTAACATTTTCTTTGCGGTGTTTTTTTGGAGCCATGGTAGTACTGCATAGTTGTACTGATCGGAATGATCTTTGGGTGAGCTCACAATCAGTATCAATTATTGTCTAAAGAATGTATAAATTTTATTCAAAGTTTAAGCCGCGTTTAATATCTCTCAAAGCAATCCCCGATGTGTAATCCTGGTAATATCATAATTATAATTCATATGAAATTCGTCATGGCTGTTTTCCACATTTTATATATTCATAACCACCAGGATCTCTTGTATAATTTTTGCAAATGTAAAAAATCAGATGCCAATGAAAAAAAAGAAAATATCAGTGATACCGAGTCTGTTGCCTGTGTGGAAAGAACGATCTCAACCGACTGGAACAACGACTGTTCCTTTCAGCCAAAGAGTCCACAAAGTGTTTAGAAATAAGTTCATAGTGCGATAAGGTGAACAGTTAAGTTAAGTTTCTTTCCTAAATCAGAGGTGACTAACTGGCGGTCCTGGCGGCATTTCTCTGATTACTAGCGCTACCCCCACTCTCTCATCCATGGCGAGGAAATTTCAATGTAGTGGGGAGATGGACGCAGTGGAGGGGGTAGCGATCAGGAGAGTGGGGGAAAAGTTAGCCACCTCTAGCCTAAATAATCGTCGCATACTCGTGGCAGGAATATCCCGCGGTTCGACTGCAAAGAGTTAATAATTGGAATGTCGGAAGGCATCGAGTCGTTGGGCGTTAAAATAAAGAAGCTAGTTCGATAAGTGGGTAACGCGTGTCAAAGCTGGACACTCGAGTCAATACTGGAGGAGGAAATTCGACGTCGCGAGAGGCTGCGTGAAGTTTGCGACATAATGTTGAGTTAGGCCATGTAAATAGAAGGTACCCAGCCGAGCTAGATGAATCCCTTGACTGAACAATACCTCTTTGTCGAGTCGCAAACGGGCTGTTCCGCGCGGGCAAACAACTGCTGGTGCTTAGCTATGCAATAACGACACCGTTTGCGTTGTTATTTCTACGAGAAACTAAATCTATTTCCCCGCCGTTATCAAGTTAAGCTTTATATTTCACGCCTATTTGTTTATACTTTCACCGCGGTGAACACGCACGTCGCGCGCCAAACGAGAGCGAATTCTTCCCGCCTGTTTCCACGTGAAACGATCCTCTTTTTTTTTTTTTTTTTTTTTTTTTGGTATGAAAATAAATCTTTACTCTCCTCGCGGCGGGAATCCATCCGTATCTCCTCAACAAAGAAGAATCCCCCAATTTGTGCAAAGTTCAATCGACAGCGGAGCATATTATCGTCCAGTGCAGGAAAATATACCGCTAACAGACATGAACTGAACATAAGTCCCTCCTTGAATGACCTAACCTAAAGAACGAAGAATCTAAACCTAATACACTTTCTAAGAAGAATCTGAAACTAGTAAGACAGTCTAACCTTTATAATAAATTGCAAGATTTGGCAAGCTCCAAGTCGCTAATAACCCACGCAAGTGGTTCGTTCGACTTTAAATAACGAAGAAGGAAGAAGAGGAAAGAGTCGTCGAATTATATTTCTCACGTCGCGGTCAAGGACAGAGTCGTAATTCATGCAGACGCGAATCTGTCGACAGGTTCGTTCGAATAGCGTTTGGTCTTCTTTACCGCACGTTGCGCGCGTCGTCGAGTATTTGCTGACGCCATAAACGTCGAACGTTTTTTTTATATACCGTCTCATCTACTGTAACCGTGGGGACCGGAGAACGCTGGCTCGCTCGAGCTCAACGTTCCAACGTTCCAACGTTCCAACTGTTATCTAATCTCGGAGTCTTCTCGGAGAGCCATTCCGCGGCTGTGCCTCGTCGTCTGGCGCGAGGCAAGCAGCCTGTTTACTCGCAAACACGCCTCGCCTTGCACGCGCATCCGGTTCTGAGTTGAATCCGACGATTGTGAGCCGTCAGCTACGGAGCTTCGCACCATCGATTGTACGTAGCGTTTCGATTTTCTTTTGTTTTTCGAGAGCGAAGCTGCAAAACACGTCGAAACACGGAAAGTATCGGCCGGCCCGATTTAGAAGCATGCTTGGAGCACGAACGACCCGAACCTGTCCTCGTCTCGAGACACAGCAGTCGCGGAGAACTAACAACGCTCGTTGGTTGCAGATGACACTCGGCGTTCCGTCGTCGTAGGGTCGACGCAGCTTACCAGCCCCAAAAGAGAGGTGCACTACTACTCTCACCACTCGTCGGGAGAAGAACTGAGAATCATGATTCGATCACGGGGAACGCGTGAAAGAACGAGCTAATCGATCGACTTCCAGTTGGGTGTCTCGTGGACAACCAGGTGGATATATCGGTGGAAGGGGTGGAAAAGGAGGAAGAAAAGGGAAAAGAAGAATTGCGGCGGGAGAGGAAGTCACTCGAGCGTAAATGCTGGTGGAGGCGGTTAGGCGAGCTTACACGCGAGCAAGCGTACCGCGAGAGTGAGTGAGCTGGCTCGGAACGCTTGGGAACGCGACGCGACGCGGCGCGGCGCGGCCGACGCGCTCGTGAGGGATGCGGCCCATGGGTGAAGGGTGGGGCCTTTGGGTACCGATAAGGCTTATCCGAAGATACGATGGCCGGCTGCTCGGCTCTTGTCGTCAGTCGTAGTGCTCAGGTGGCGTCGACGAGATCCAAGCCGACGTTTGCTTTGATTCACGCTGATATCGCGCTAAGCTCGCGCGCCCAACACTCTTCCACGTAACACTCTCTTCCGCTGGCTGATCTCCAGTTCAGTTGAAACGCAGCCACGGGAACGCGAGAGGACTTCGATCAGCTGGCCGAGGCTGCTTCAGAGCCGTGACAACAACAGCAACAACAACAGATCTCGAGATCGAGCGAGAGGAATCAGGTTGGCATCGCGCGATACACATTTCGTTCGACGATATCGACGTACTGTATCGTTGGTTTGCTAGAAGAATCACTATCGACTCGCAGCTCGACCTTTTAACCCTTTCATCACGAGCGCCGTGTATATATATGTATTCGAATAATCACATATTAAAAATATATAATACATTTTAGCTTATCGAGACGAGCTTCTTCTATTCTTTCTATTCGACGATGGAATGTTTCTACGATGAGAAATCATTGGAATAAAAAATCTTTAATTTAATCGATTGCAATTCGGAAAAGACCTAGGCTAGGCATAACTGTTAGTCTCTTAAAAACTTGAGATTTTTGTTTGAAAAATTAAAGTTTGTTCAAGGAAGAACATTTTAAGTCCTTGTCAGAATGCTACCAGCAAATTTAGAAAATTCAAGATTAGATTTAAGGTTAGACTTTCGTTTGAAGAATTCTAGGCTGTTGTCAAAATGTTACCAGAAAACTCAAGGAATTTAAGGTTAGATTTTTTTTTGAAAAATTAAAATTTGTTTAAGGAAAAACATCCTACGCCCTTGTTAGAATGCTACCAGCAAATTCAGAAAATTCAAGATTAGATTTAAGGTTAGATTCTTGTTTGAAAAATTAAAGTTTGCTTAAGGAAGAACTTTCTAGGCTCTTGTCAAAATGTTACTAGGAAATTCCATAAATTTAAGGTTAGATTCTTGTTTGAAAAGTTAAAGTTTGTTTAAGGAAGAACATCCTTGTCAAAATGTTACTAGGAAATTCAAGAAATTTAAGGTTAGATTCTTGTTTAAAAAGTTAAAGTTTGTTTAAGGAAGAACATCCTTGTCAAAATGTTACTAGGAAATTCCAGAAATTTAAGGTTAGATTTTTGTTTGAAACAAAGGTTTGGAAATTTTGTTTGAAACTAGGAAATTTTGTTTGAAACTAGGAAATTCCAGAAATTTAAGGTTAGATTTTTGTTTGAAAAATTAAAGTTTGTTTAAGAAAAAACATCCTAAACCCTTGTCAAAATGTTACCAGGAAATTGAAGAAAATTTCTATTTCAAAACGAGATTCGGAAAACGACACGATCAATGTGTTTTGTAGCGCGGAGGTGCCGATGAAGCAGACTGTCGTAGCGAAAGGATTAAAAGCCACTTATTTTTACTGATTACTCTTCTATCAAACCGACGAACTTTCGTACTTACGCACACTTTTCGTGCAAAAAGAGAGTGCGAGTGAACGCCTAGAGACAACGAGAGAAGAAAGGAGGTGACGAACTAACGCGCAAACGAGATCAAAAATCTCGGGAGGGCGCGCGTTCAAACGAACGTTTTCATCGTTGCTTTCGAGGGTCGACGAGAGAGTTCGTCTTTGAAACTGAAGCATTAACCAGAAGTTGGCTGGTTACGTGGTAATCTAGCGTGCGAGCGAGGTAGAATCGGTGCCGAGCGGAAAGTGTTCTCTTCCTCTCCCCCCCCCCCCACCCGCGGCTCGTTCTCTAATCGTCTTGCTCTCAAAGCGTCTCGAGATTTTAATTTGACATTTCAACGCGCGCGAAGTGGTCAGCGGGCAAAGGGACGCCGAGGTGGGAATAGAGTGGCTGAGAAGGAGCTTCCCGGTCGTCGCGTCGGCGAAACGTGGTGGTCGAGCGTGGTAAGAGAGAGAGAGAGAGAGAAACGAGAGAGAAAAGAGAAAAAGGAAAAGAGGAAAGGACGAAAAGGAAGAAAGCGAGCGACGCGCGGAGGACAAAAGCTCTCTCTTTCCTGCGTGCTTTCCTCAGCCCGCGGGCGTCGCTATTTCCTTTCTTCTTCGCTCCGCTTCTGCTCCGCTCTGCTCTGCTCTGTCCAGTTCTGTTCCTCTCCTCGCCACCTTTCGCACCGAGGCGAGCATTTCGCGGCTCCCAGTTCGCCTACTAAATTATTCGCAACCCTTTTGACACTTGACGGTGGTGGCAGTTCCGGTAATTGTGTCTCTATCTTCGCCATCCAGCCTTCCGTTTGACTTTCTTCCCCTTCCCTGGTTCGTCTGTCTTACCCTGAAGGGAAGAACTGTTTCTCCCCCTTCTCTCTTCCACGTCTGCACGAAAATCCCGCAGACCGAGGACGTTCGTCCGTCGTTCACGAACGACGATTCTCTTCGAATTGATTTCCACCTTCCCGTCCAGAGGAGAGGATATCCTCTCTGATATTCCCGCAATTTCTTAAATTGCAGTCTCGCGAACGAAACTCGAGGGGAACTGATCGAAATTTTCGGCAAAGTATGAATATTAGATCAGGACGTTGGATCTCTCGAAAATTAGATATCGGACTCGATTGCTCCGTGCACGATCCGGTCAGCTTGCCGAAGAAAGTTTCTCTCTCGGTTGGCTGCTCCGCTACGCGAGAGAGAGAGAGAGAGAGAGAGAGAGAGAGAGAGAGAGAAGTTCAATTCGGTTCGATCGACTCTCGCTTGAAAGACGGTGGCATTACTTACCGAACCCTTCTCGAGACTCGTCGCCTCGTTATTCCTGTTCCGTTTCGTCCAACGTCCTCGGGACGCCATAGGACACTAGGTAAAGATAGCGAACAACAGGTCAGGAGCGTCTTTCGGAATACAGTTTACCATAATGGAGGCGAAACCGGACTCGAGCCGTTCGGTTCGTTCGGGGACGCTCTTTGTTCCTTCCCAGCGCGCTCATTACGCCCGGGCGTCGCGTCGCCGGTAAATAACGGCCGGAAGCTTCCTCCAGGTGTTTGCCAGGGCGTCTTCGAGCGCGCGACACACCGTTCGAAACAAAAGGACACTCGAGTCGCCCGAAAATCCCCGAAGAAGCTGCGGATCGTCTCTCTTCTGTCCCGATTTTCGAAACGATTTCGCTCGGTGGTAAATACCGCTTCTCCACCTCGACCCGAGCCAAAAAGAGGAGGAGACGCTCCGCGTTAACACAGCAAAATGGCCAATTTTAATTAATTTTCGTTGGATACTTTACACACAGATGTGAAACACATGTGTGCCTTTAGAGATTTAAATGATTTTTCGTAGCTTATGTACTTTACTTTATGTAGAACCTATATCTGATGGGAACATTGCAAGCATCGATAGTTTCATTTTCAAGGAAAGATGGTAAGAATTCTTCTCTTCGGATAATTACGTATCGTGTGAGATTTCAAACTGGTCAACAGACCTCCGAAGATTCCTCCGTCGAACAATATCGAACGAGGTTGCATTCAGTTGCATTCGAGAGCAAACGAAGATGTTTAGGGGGAGGAAGGAAGACGCGGTGGAAAATGGCGAACAAAGAGGACGTTAAGGAAGGTCGAGCCAGCAGTGACTCGATGCCTGCCGGTGGTTCGCAGCGCGTGCGTGTACGAGCCGAGTTTCTAATTAAACTTAAACTTTTAATTGACCCGTTGTCGGGGCCGTTTCCCGCGCAAAGCGTGTGCTACACGTACGTCGCGCGTTCAAGACTATCCGCCGTTACTCCAATTTCACTCGTTTCACCCCGTGTTCTTCGTAGATTCGCGGCTGGTTACACCGTCTTCGCGGAAGCTGCGCTTCTTTCGAGCAAATGCTCACCTTCTTTATGACCACTTCGCAGCCAGGTTAATTAGGGATGAAACGAGGCATTTCCCCTCGTCGGCAAATTCTCGACAACCGAACAAACGCGCGCGAAACCGCGTTTTTAACCGTGGAACAGATTACGTCCTTGTCGGCAAGCGATTCTACTCTCTTTCTCTCTCTCTCTCTCTCTCTCTCTCTCTCTCTCGAGCAACCGTCAGGTCGATTACCAAGTAACGTGATTTTTTTCAATACGCTCACATCGGTTGAAGTTTCGTTTTACGAATATCCACGAATAGCAACTCGATATTCTCTCTCTGGTTTAACGAACCGAATAAATAGGTATCGATAAAACGTTCTTTCTTCGATAAAAGTTGTCTCTGCAGTCCAGTTTGGTTTCCCGATTGTCCGAGCAAACGTGTACATCTCGGACAGCAATTTGAAACGACTGAAATTTTTGCTCTTCGACTTGACTCGATGGAAATTCCGTTCGATGTACAGGGTGGGAAGAAAAGTTTGTCCCTGGCTGTCACGTGCCACAAAATTGATCTTGGCCTTGAACTTTTACTTATCACGAAGATGAAACTTTTCCAAGGAATCATAGGTCGCAGAAATGGTAAAAAAAAAGTTTCTTAATCATTTGACACTGGGTTCTAACAGCGACTTTATAGCCCGAATGTCTATTTTACGTAATTTTCCTATTAGGTCTCACCAACATTTATCACAGTTGTAGCATCAGTGCGAGTTTAAATATAATCAAACGATAAAACTGTTGACATTATTCGAGACATAAACATTAAGTCGCTGTTAGCACGCACGCATCTGCAGCGTTAAATGGTTAAGAGACATTTTTCCCATTTTTCAAAAAAAAAAAAAAAAAAAAGAAACTCGAGTGCAAAAAGGAAAAAGATTTTTGGTTTTGAAGTTCAACGTCAAGATCAACTTTACGACAGATACTTTACATGTATCTCTTTCAAATCTATCGTATGACAGCCACGGACAAACTTTTCATTCCAGCCTGTACGTATTTATACATTTCGGTGATTGTGAGCGCATTTCTTTCGACGATAAACGATAAAACGGGCGAGAAGTTCGTGTCCGTCGTGCAAGTGCCAGGTATACATAACTACTTTCTGTTTTTATTTCTGTTTTTGTAGCGAATCGAGGGACCGCGTGGCCGATAGCTGGGATTGTTCGACGCGTACGCCTCGAACGTTAAACGTCACGCCGAGTGTCGACGATCGTGACATCGAGCGAATTCACTGCCCGGAGACAGATTGGTGTCCGTGTCTCGTGAACAGTGTGTATGCTTTCTGTGCCTGGCATTGAGAAAAGAGAAAGAGAAAGAGAAGAGGAAAGGGGCGTTCTTTCTCTCTCTCTCTCTCTCGATGATAGTCCTTTCGTTCGTGTATCGGTAGTGTCCGGTTGATTCGCGCGCGTCTAGTTAGCGTTTGGGGGTTGACGCCTTCAAACCGGAAGCGACGAAGTAATCCTGTCTTCCTCAAGGATAAACGAGGCCGAGGGAAGGAGGCACCGAGAACCGGCCGCCAGGAGGATTCCCATGAAAATGCTTCAGTCGTTGAACGCTCTGGCGGGTAAGATCTCGCCGGGATCGCCAACCGACAGCAACGCGAACAAAGTGCACATGCATAACAACAACAACAACAACAATAACAACAATAACAACAACAACAACAACAACAACAACAATAACAACGTGCATCATCATCCGTACTCGAAGCAACAGGCGCAGCAGCCGTCGCCGTCGTCGCAGTCGAGCAACGGCGACCAAAAGGAAAACACGTAAGTTTCCATACTCTCTCTCTTCTCTATACGTATCTATGGTGTGTAAAGAGTCCGTTGTACGCCGTATCACAGACGACCGTTTATACGCATAATTTAGAACAGTTTTTTTTTTGCTTACGGTTACGGGCAGCTTCTTTTAGAGAAGCGTCTCGTCCTGAACTGAAACTTCGTCCGTTGCGATCGCGCCAGTAATCATGAATTTTCGAGTGAATGGCGAAGAAACGCGCGGGATTAATTAAAACGAAGGAAACAAAGCGCAATAACGGAAGCGCGAGATCATCTTTCTGTCGTTTTTTTTTTTTTTTTTTTTTTACGAGAGAATGACAAGTTATTTGAGGAGCGAATTTAGCTGGCTTTCAAATGTGTTGGCTCACCGAATGTGCCTCGGGAATTATATAACATACTGATTCGATCGCGAGATACATCAAATGCTAGATTTGAAATACAATGAAGTTGTAACACAAGATGATGTATTTTCAGTTTTAATAATTCAACGGCGTTTGTTGAACACGTGATGCGAGTTGTAGATTTCTCGGACGAAGTTGCGCGAGCGTGGACCCGAACGAGCGAGGAGAATTATGCCAGCTTTGTTTCTTCAGCGCGATATAATTGCACGCGAAAGAGAAAGGGGAAAAAGAGGGGGGGGG
>CAJDYZ010012551.1:0-14145 GCA_903986555.1 Heterotrigona itama
AAATCGAAATAATTGAAGAATTCCACTTGACGCAACTCGTCTGAACTTTCGTTGACAAAGTGTCAGTGGTTCTCAACCCTATCCGTAACCTTCGCATCGAAATTTCGTGAATTCAGAAGGAAAGGGATTGCATTCTTTAGAATTTAATTTCCACGAGGTCACTTTGCTTCTAAATCGAAATAATTGAAGAATTCCACTTGACGCAACTCGTCTGAACTTTCGTCGACAAGGTGTCAGTGGTTCTCAACCCTATTCGTAATCTTCGCATCGAAATTTCGTGAATTCAGAACGAAAGGGATTGCATTCTTTAGAATTTAATTTCCACGAGGTCACTTTGCTTCTAAATCGAAGTAATTGAAGAATTCTGAACTTCCGTCGACAAAGCCTCAGTGGTTCTCAACTAAAGGATCGAAACTTAGAAACGAAAAAGAATGGCGTGCGATCGATTTACCAGGCTCGATCCATTTGAATCCAGCGACTTGCGCCGCTTTTCGAACGACAAACTCTCTCGAAATGAATCCTCCTTTCGCGTGCATGGGGGAATTGATCACAACGTTGGCGGGAAATACGCGCACGCGGCGTTCGGCGAGATCGCTAGATCGGAAGTTACACGTTCGAGCGAGTTGACAGAAACTCGAGAAGATAAGTGCTGGGAACTTAGTCAGTCAGGCTTCACCATCACTCTCACTCGCAATCACAGTTTCCCTGCTCAATTCCTATCCGGTTGCACAGCTATTTCTACGTGTCGGTGAATTAATCGATTCCGTCGCGTTTATACTTTGCTAACGCGAAAGTTGCAGGGCGCTGCAACGCGAAGGCCATTCACTCTACCGTGAACACCGATCCCATTGTACAAGTATCGTGTTTTCTCAAGCGGAGCAGTCTCCTGACTGTTCGATTGCGTTCAATTGACTAATGCGCGGATCGTATATATCTCTCCGAGCGAGGCTGATCGCTCTGGTTGTTTCGTCCACGATCCGATGCCGATGGCTTTCAATCGATACCGTTGTCAGCACGGATCTATCGTTTCTTTTTTTTTTTTTTTTTTTACGCGTGACTCGAGGCGAAGAGCGTGCACACAGAGTGTGAAGCTGACCACGCAATTTTCTTTTTTTTTTTTCTTTCAAACTTAAACTTAGAGTCGTAGAGGGAAATGATTCTGAATGAATTCCCCAGTCTTGCCTTCCCCAATTTTTGAAGACGAATTCACGGACCTAGATAACTGGTATACGGTGGTATCCCAAGGTCATTCAAGGTCATTCAAGGTCACTCGAGGTCATTCGAGGTCATTCAACGCTAAAAGCTTCCATTTAGAATCCAGATGGTGTTCGAAGTGATGGTGACCTTGTGCAATCAATACAATGATTTATTCCGTCCCTAAACGACAGCTGCACTCTTTCCAATGTTTCTGAGAGGGGTGAGGGGGGTGGGGGTAATTTATTGGCAAGCGTTCTCTTCGTACGATTTCTTCGAAGAAAGTGTAACAAAAATTGGGATCTTCTGTTTGTAAACAAAAGTAAGATGTCATTCGTATCATTCATTCATATACCTGTAATGTATATATGAATATATAATATATTAAATGAATATATAATATTCATATATTCATAATGTATATACATATTCATATATACAAGATATTATTCATTATATTTCTCACGGTTGACGGAGGTAAGCTTTGACCTTGAATGACCTTGGAACAACCTTTCGAGTTGCAAGACTGTGAACCGATAAAATATACAGCTCCATTTTGAAAAAGCAAGATCCACCAAAGCGTCGAAATGCTGTAGATGAGTCATCTAGGCCAGTGGTTGCCAACCTTTTCTCTAACCATGCCCCACCTAAGCATTTCTAAAATCCTGATAACCTAATCCCTGATGACACTTGATTATAATTATCTGTAAAAAGTGTTGAATGTTTGACGTGGAGGGAGCCTAAAAAAGGCCATTAACTTGTCTAGAGGTCTAAACAAGCCATGACATCTATGAAAGAAAAGAAAAGAAAAATCAGAAAGTTAAATTTTCATTTGAAGAAAAAAATTAAAGTATAAAAACTTCACTGTTAACAACTCATTCTCGAATTGGAGAAAATCTTCTAGAAAATCAAATTGAACTCCACACACACACACACACACACACACACACATGAGTTGAGAACCACGGATCTAGACAGAGATTTGTGGCCACTCTTCGAAACAACGTAAGCTTTATTCGAAACAGTTTTCTCTACAGCGAATAGTTTAAGAGGAAATTGCGTGTTTCACACGGGACAACCTAACCTAAACCTAACCTAAACCTAAACCTTGTACGTGAATACAAAATTTCGCCACGTTCCCAGACCAATTCGACAAATAAATATTCTGGCTAATGTGACATTAGAATATTTACAATGAACATTGTAATTAGAATATTTCGCTAGAATATTTCGTTTGGTAAATTTCACGTTCGTCGAATTTCATCTCGTGCGTGATAGCATGGAAATTCATCGGGCGAATGTAACGAGAAAAGTGACGAACGACCAAACGTAGCCAATTTTGTGTCTGTGTACGTGTACATACATACATACATACGTTTTGTTTTCAATTAAAAATTTTCAAATTAATTGCTCCGATTACTGTGTGACGAACGTGTGTTGCCAAATGTCATCAATGGCAAACAGCGGGGAGAAACGTGTCACGTTGTTCCTCGCCCAATAACGTGAAAAATAATTAGCATCGGTAGAACAGTTTCTCGTAATCGACCGAAAGATCCACGGGTCATTACCTTCTTTCCTGCGCACACTTTCGGGGGAAACGTATTCACCTCGAGGCCTCGAGACACCGAGGCAAACTAGGCTAAGTGCGCGACGCCGTCAGAGCTCGGAATTATTGGAAAACTAAAGCGAATTCAGTTCAATGAGTCAGAATTTGGTCGTAACTTCGAATATCACCTTTATAATGTACTACAATTTCAAATGGTTGATACGAGCGGCAAGCAAAAACGGGACACACACGTGTATTTCAATAGCGTTCGATTAAAATAAATTTTAATAATGTTTTGAATAAGTGTAAAGTAAGAAGAAAAAAAAAAAAAAATACGTAGTGTTCTAGTCTGTGGCTTTTTCAGAACAATTTTTCAGAACAAACCATTGTTATTGCCGTCAATATTTTGGCAGATTCAAACTGAGTTTCACCGAGTTTTGCGGGAAGACCATCGATACTTCGAACTGTTGTAATTTCATTAGAAAGAATACAAACATCACTTGGTGCGATTTTTTTTTTTTCAAAAGAAAATGACAAAGAGTTCGTTTCTTGAGAGAAATTTCATCCACCGGCTAAAGTCATTGTGGTTTCGAAGATTTTTGAAGTTTCCCTCTCTGCTGCAGGAACGAAACTTTGCTGCACGATTTTCTTTTTCGTTTATTAAACTTTTCGACATTCGGCTTAAACGACGAGGATTAAAAAAAAATCCCATTTCTAATTCTAAAAGAATCGTACAGCAAAGTTCCCGTAACAATTTCGTCGTTATATATATCCAATAAATTAACGATCGAGAAAAAAAGAATCGCATAGCAAGTTTCGACATCATTATGACGAAATGTGTTCTATTGTGCTGTTTGCCCTGTGTTATTTTAATAACTATAATATATATTAATCAGTATAGAATTATTTTATGGAATATTATTATTATAGATTAGATTATTAGAATATTAAATTAAATTAAATTAGATTAGAATAAATTAAAAATTATTAGATTAAATTAAATTAGAATATTGAGATTATTATTATTATTAGAATATTATTAATTAAATTATATTTATTTATTGAATTATATTATATTTATATTATTATTATTAGAATATTATTAATTGAATTATATTTATTTATTAAATTATATTTATATTATTATTACTAGAATATTATTAATTAAAAATTAAAATATTAATTTTATTACGATTATTAAAATATTATTAATAACTTGTTAACAACTGATAGATATTTTTAATTGTCCTTATGAATGTTACGACGTGTGACTGAGCTCTTTTCCCTTGATTCGTCAAGGACGTTGATTGATCGACGGCCACGTCACCTGGATATATTTCATCGATGGCGACACGAGCTTGCGACTGAACATTTTTCCTCGATCGTCATTTTTTATTTCAATCACGGTGAAATTGATGTTGATTGAGGCGCAGTTGGTTAAACGCGATGAAGTCTCATTTCTGAGGCACGACTGTCTATGCATATCTAAGGGAGGGGAGATTGAAATAATTGGGTTTAGGTTAGGTTTAAGTTAGGTTAGGTTCCGCGGCTCATGATCGGTCGAGTTGCACGCTTGGAGACTACAAGCTGTCTCTTACATTTACTTACGTCGACGATTACGACACGCGAGTGGGTAGCAATTGTTCTCATTTTATTTTCAAATAGAATTCTTCCAAGCGTTTCCAGCCTTCAAACACATTTCTCTCACGATCAGTTCTTCTACTAGAAGACATTTTCGGTCAACTCTTTCTCGTTTCTTTTTTTTTTTTTTTTTTTTTTAACACTTTGGCGGTGTACACTTGACTTTGATTGGTTAACAAAAATAAATGGTTATGACAAATGAACAAGCGTATCAAAATATACTCTACGCATCAATATACTATATTATAATTCAAATCACGATGATTAAAATAAATTGAAATGCAATTTTGTGCAATTTTGGTGTCTTCTGTCTCTGACAGAAATTAATATTAATTTTTGCACAAAAATTTTATAAATGACACAGTTCCGATAAGTCTAGTATATTGTACAAGTGGTTCTCAACACTGCAGTGCTTCAATACATACTAAAATACATACACATTGTTCCTTTTAACGGTGGAAACAGTGTTTTAAAGTTATTCTTTAAAGGAAATCTTTATTAATTGCATCCCCCGGGATGAAAGAAACCTCGACTTCGTTAAAAAGAGCTTTCTTTTCTTTCTTTCCATCTTTTCCTATTTAAGCCTTTGGAAACCTAACCTAAATCTCATTCGAGGTTTATTACAGCTATATCTGTCGCTGACTAGCTAGAAAATTAGAATACATACAAACTTTATACATTAAGGTTACAATTAAAGCTTAAAAAAAAAAAAAAAAAAAAAAATCGCGACTGTAAGGTTTTAACGTACCAACGACGACCTCGTGCGAACTTCCTTTTTTTTTAAATTTTCAACCGCAAGTTCCAATACATATATTGTCAACTGATCGGACACTAGAATTCTTCGACGTTACATTCCACCAAAGTGATAATAATCATAATTTGTTGCTTAAAGAAAATCTTCATTAACTGTGTCCTGGGGGTGAAATGGACCCATGCGACATGCGAGTACTTTCATTGAAAGAGTACTCTCTTCTTCTCTTTTCTCAAAGGAAACTTCAACGATTACCTGTACGAGTCGGTTAATGGAATACGTCCCGGACCAGCTTATTTATAAGAAAGTCCACGCCTTTCCCCTCTGCCGGGTCGTCTTCTGTCTTCCTCTTCCTTTTATGGGCCATATAGCCTTCGATGTAGGTCAATGGATGCGGGAATGTCTTCTAAAGGCGTTCTCGAGACCACGAGCCGTGCCGATGTGTAAGATTCTGCATGGAAAAGGGAGCAAGCTTGGGCGCTGCGCGCTCCTCCTTCGTGGTTACCTATAAGAGGGATAAAAGAGAAACGTTCGTTGTCGTTTCAAAGTAGAAACTATTTAAGCCGCGATATGCGAGCATACACACATGCTCTACGATCATCGTGTGATTCGTCACTTTCGCGTGCTTCTTTATTATTCGAACTTTTTATCATTTCCCTCTTGGAATTCTCCCGTTGAGAAAACGGTGTACAGGGTGATTCACGTGACCTGCACGCCTGAAGTAACTTTCAAACGACGATTCAAATCTAACGAAAAATTGTTTCATACCCATGTAAGTTTCGTGGTTTTCAAAAGGAGCCAAAGTATATCAATTTTTCATGTGCGTCGAGGGATTTCGAAATTTCCAAGGTCATTTTTATTTTTTTATTTTTTTTTTTTTAATCGTAGCGTGTATGCTCTTTTATTATAAATCGAAAGAATGTCAAATTCTAAGTAAAAAAAAGTATCAAATGTTCAAACAGACTTCTTTCATTTCTGACGTCGTGTAAGTAAAAACGTCACCGAACGGTATATCGTTGAATTCCCTTTTCAGTATAATATAAAAAGAAAATCAATCCTCCAGTTCTCAAACATGATCAATATGAAATTAGAAAGAATTTTTACGTACTATTGTATTGCGTATAAAAGACAGTACAACTTTCATTTTTCCATAGCATCTGCCATTTACGAGAAAATAACACTATTAAATCCATAAACACCCTATGTATATATATATATGGAAAGAAAAGTTTGTCCGTGGCTATCATAGATAAATTTTATACTTCCGATTTGATGGAAATATATGTAAAGAATCTGTCGCAAAATTGACATTGATCTTGAATTTTAAGGTTAAAATGTTTTTTTTTTTGCATTGTATTCTATTTATCACGAAGGTAAAACTTTTTCAAGTCATAAGTGGTAATGTAATAGTTCTTTTGAAAAATGACAAAAAAATTTTCTTAGTCATTTAATACTGCAAACGCGTGCGTCCTAACAGCGACTTTATGCTTCTGAACGCTTGGACACTTGGACACTTCTACACTACGTAATGTTTATATTTCGAATAATGTTAACAGTTTTATTATTTGATTATTTAGACTCACACCGATGCTACAACTATGATAAATCAAATGTTTGTGAAATCTAATGCGAAAATTAAAAAAGACATCCACGCGTCCAGAACTATAAAGTCGCTGTTAGCACGCACCCTAACATCAATTGATCTTAAATTTCAAGATCAAACAAATTTTTTTTTCTTGCATTGTATTCTACTTATCACGAAGCTAAACTTTTCCAAGGTCGCTAATAGTTCTTTTGAAAAATGCGAAAAAGTTTCTTAATCACTTGACACTGCAAACGGAACTATAAAGTCGCTGTTAGCACGCACCTTAACGTCAATTGATCTTGAATTTCAAGATCAAACAAATTTTTTTTCTTGCATTGTATTCTACTTATCACGAAGGTAAAACTTTTTCAAGTCATAAGTGGTAATGTAATAGTTCTTTTGAAAAATGACAAAAAAATTTTCTTTTAGTCATTTAATACTGCAAACGCATGCATCCTAATAGCGACTTTATGCTTCTGAACCTTTGAACGCTATCTATACTACGTAATGTTTATATTTCGAATAATGTTAACAGTTTTATTATTTGGTTATTTAGACTTAAATTGCTACAATTATGATAAATCAAACGTTAGTGAAACCTAATATGAAAATTACGTGAAATAAACATACTGTGTGAATTTTCATCGTCTGTAATATTCAGAGTTCAATGAAATGACGAAATGAAAAAATTGCACGTCAAGTTTTAGATAGTCATTGTAAAGAAGAGACTTTAATCTTCAAATGAATTGCAGATTCAGTCGTGAAAAAATTTTATTCAATACTTTTGTTTTTCACATACTGTGACAATTCGTAGCATTTTCGAGAGGAAAAATGTTCTTTCACTTTCTCACTCGCTACGATGTGGAAAGAACAAAAAAAAAAATCAAGCTACTTCGTTCGTAACAGTTCAAGTATTTAATTTCCGATTTTTGAAGCGAAATTAAATCCGAATATTAACTGCAAAGTTTAAGAAAAAAAAAAGCACGTAAAATCAAGGAATAAAGATAGAATAAATCAGCAAACGATATATATCGTTCGAGACTACAAGGGTTAAATACGCGATCAACAAACATAATTGCTATCTAACTTCTTTCAAGGAATTGCAAGGGAGCATTCAAACAAGAAAGTAGCGTAATTCCGAGGGTCATCGAAGCCACGTAACCCAACGATATTTCACTTTCGCGCAGTTCACGCGGCCGAGCGGTAAAACTTATCTCGTACGTGGCCCCGAGAATGTTTGCGATAGCCACTGAATTGAAATTTTCCATGGTGACACTGGCGAGAGGATTGTACATTCTCGGAAGACAGACGACACGGAATTTAGGGAGAGCGAATAAACGAATGAATGAATGAGCACGGTGAAGAATAGCCGGCATCCTTTTTGCAGGATTTGCCGACTGACAGACGGGGAGAAGACTGGTGGTCTTCTCCCCTCCCTCGAGCAGAGTCGAGCGGAGTGGGGAGGGGAGCGGAGTGGGGATTCGTAGAAAACAACACGTCGTTTGTCTCGCGTTACGAGAACTTGGCAAATTCTACGTTACCCCTCAGTCCAAATTGGACCGGCAGCTTTTCCGAAAAAGCTTTCCAGCTTCATAAAGGATACGCACTCGCGAGTTAAACGCAGTTTTTTCTTTGCGATCATTCTTAGTTCCACTCGCCCGAAAAGAAGAGAGCGCGTCCGAGATCTAATCCATCATCTGGCTCTCTGGAATCTCTCCCGATCTCTCGGATACTTAAGAAAACTGGAAGATTGATACGTCCTCATTTAACGCGGCAACTATCTCTCGCAGTCGGTTGCAACCTCTTTTTCATCGAGCGTCTTCCTACGAGCTATCCCTTCGAGTTTTTGAGCTTCCCTTTTTTTCTTCTTCTTCTTTCTTTGTTCCCTCTTTTTTTTTTTCGCGGAGAATCGCCACCGGCGATCTGGACAGTTTCCAGAAGTTTTAAGCCCGCGTTTAAAAGACGTCCTTTTTTTTTTTCGTGAAGAACAAGCGTCGCTGTGAAACAACGGTGAATAGTGTATTGTTATAATCGCCGAGGTAAGCGGAAGTACTCGTTGCTGATCGGATCGAGAAATATACCGAGAATAATTTTAAATCGTTCTCTGACGTTGCTTGCAAGTGAGATTGGGTGCCAAGATTTTTCGCACGTCGCCGCGATTCGAGCTTGTTCTTGCCTTCGAATTAGGTTGGATCGGATTAAGTCGGGTTAATGGCGTGTCTAATAATCGTCTGCCAGCTGCGCGTTTTCATTAGGGACAATGGGACAAAGGGGACACTTGGAGCGGTAGAAACTTTTCTTTTTTTTTTTTCGGCGCGTCAAACGACCGCGGTGGGCAGAGCGCGAAAGTCGTTCCTCCTATTCGTGTGGACAATTGCTGGATAATGCTGCCTCGTGTGTTCATAGCCCTTGCCCTGGCTGCTGCTGTAATCGTAAAAAGCAATATCATAGAAATATGGCGGGACTTGCTCCGAGAATTGCCGTATTCTTTTTTTTTTTTTTAAATCGTCGCGTAATCTCTGCTGTCTCGCGTTCTTCTGCAAATCCCGCAGGGAAATTGTTCGACATCTTTTACACAGGCTGAGGAGCACGATCGTGACAATGGAAAATTCGTCGAACAGTTATCACTTAACTGGTACAAATTGGTAGAGAAAGATCCGTTTGGACTCATGTTGAAGGTTATACTTTTGACAATCGTGAAAATTGTAAAAGTTCAAGCGCGTGTAAAAAACATCGATTTTTTTTTCTTGGTCAAATTTAATATGATCTTGAAAATTGACATTTTCTCTTTACATTATCCCTTGAAACTCGCTTTTTTTTTTTTTTTCGTTATTTGATTGAATGTTGAATATTGGAGTGACGGACAAAAGATTCGAGAAAATCCTAATATTTCATCATTTAAGCCTATTGTTCAAAGTTTAATAAAAAGAAGAAAAATCGTACAGTGAAGGAGTTTTAAGGGGTTGTCGCAAAGGGGAGACTTCTATCTTCAAAATAATCGTGCATCTAGTCACGAACAAAATTTTTTAATATTACTACACATGTTTGAATTTTTACAATTTTTACAATTTTCGTTAAAAAAATGTACTTTTGTATATTTTTATAATACAGTACATTAAAGTATAGTATATGACACAATACACCATAGTATATGATCATATACAGTAAAAGTATAATATACTTTTATAGAACATTATACAGTACAGTAAAGTACAATATCATACAGTACAGTAAAAATATGATAATATATATGATAATATATAGTAGATAATATAGTACAGTAAAGTATAGTATAATACAGTATAGTACATAATACAGTAAAGTACAAGTATGATAATATATTTTCATAGTATATGATACAGTGCGGTATAATATACTTTTATAGTATATAATACAGTACAGTAAAGTATAATATGATACAGTACAGTAAAAATATGATAATATATATGATAATATATAGTAGATGATATAGTACAGTAAATATAGTATAATACAGTATAGTACATAATACAGTAAACTACAAGTATGATAATATATTTTCATAGTATATGATACAGTGCGGTGTAATATACTTTTATAGTATACAATACAGTACAGTATTATCGTATATTTGCTATACTATAGTACTATACTTTAGAGTACAGTATAATACTATACTTTAGAGTACAGTATAATAATACTTTTAGAATAAAATCCAAGCCAACTAGATCATTGTACAATCTCTTTTTCAACAGTTTCTCATTGTCATTATGCTCCTCGTCGTACGAAAAGCCATTGCATCAAAATGTGATTCCTGAACGCGAATCAAATCCTGTGGATTACGTTTCTTCGCGGACAGTACGCTGGTAACAACTGGTACGCTGGTGATAATTAGTAACGAAACGAGCTGCTAGAATTTCACATATTAAACCCGTATAATTCCGACGTTATACCTGGCTATGGTTCGATATTCATTTAGATATTCAACCGAAGTTACCGAACAAGCGGCGAACACAGGAAATTTCTTCCTCTTATTATTTTCCCTCGTCTTTCTCCCGCTTATTGTGTGATAACGAGCTGGAACGATGAGGAATCAAATGGAATCGAGTCCGTACATTCAATTCGTCGCGGTTCTTCTCCGTTGGACGAATTTTTCTCTTCCTCTTCCTACTTTCCTTCTTTTCCTCTACCTCGCTGCTCATTAGCGTAAGGTTTCCATTCTTCTAGGGTTTTCATCTGGCACCTCCCCCTCCCCCTTCCCCCCCCCCTCTTTAGGGGGATTATAGAAATTTCAAAAATACACGATCTTCGAAATTGTTTGCAATTACGTGACTCTCGAGCAAACGAATTCGAAACTACGAGGCGACGTCGGTTCGTTTTAGTTTCGAAAATGACCGACGACGACACTCGGTGCTTTTTTCATATAAAAAAGACGGCGCGAAAGTTAGAGCAGAGGAAGATTCATGGTTCACGTTCGAATTCACGTTGTTTTGATTTCCTCGGAGACGAGCGCGACCAGACGGAAAATCGTTTCATTCGCGTAAGCAAATTCTGCGCGGCACTGGAGGGCTTACACACACACACACACACATACACGTGAAACAGTGCGTACGTTTCCTGAAGTAGACGGCAATTTATCACTTTCACTCGCTGACTCTGTATTACTTGAAAAATATTACTCGTAAAGAAAGAGAGAGAGAGACAGACAGAGAGAGAGAGAAATATTCGAACGTTTGTTCACTGCAGCCCCTGCGCTATACTTTGATTCATACAGGTTTTCCACTCCAAACTAATCATCTTTCCATCTTTTTGCAAATAAAATTCACAATTTCAATTTACTCAAGTCATTAAGTCATTTCCATTTCGGATTCACTCTTTTTTGAAGGTCAAATTCACCTCGTGGGTGACTCGTTAGCGAAGTGACATCGTTTCGTCGTTTCCCGTGATTTTCGTCGTCTTTTGGAATTACTCGCGCGGCCACGTGTGATTTTCGTCATTTTTTGGAATTACTCGCGCGGCCACGTGTTATTTTTCTCATCTTTTGGAATTACTCGCGCGTTCATGCATGATTTTTTTTTTGTCATCTTTTGGAATTACTCGCGCGTTCACGCGTGATTTTCGTCATTTTTTGGAATTACTCGCGCGGCCATGTGTTATTTTTCTCATCTTTTGGAATTACTCGCGCGTTCACGCGTGATTTTTGTCATTTTTTGGAATTACTCGCGCGGCCACGCGAGCAGTGTGTGCCTGCACAAAATTCAAGAATGATCAGACACGCTGTACACCCTGTAATAATCAATCCTGTTGAGAAAGTCTTTCCAAAAGTTAGGTTTTGTGCAAGAAATATTTCGGCTAAAATATTTCTTCAAACGATTAGCATTGAATGGATGTGTTATCAATCATTAATCGTCTGTAACTATCATTCCTACAGATTGTCACAATTATTATATGAATGTATATATAAAACTAGCCCTAGTTGAACAAGTGTTTCACGTTAGTTTTTATGTCGTTTTATTTTTCGTTCAAGTATCATCGCGTGCGCGCGTGCAGTAGAATTTTTATTTCGGAATAACAATTTCACAGCTGTTGGATTCTATTTTTACCAAGATAAAGGCTCGAGTAGAAAGATATTTGCAAGTGTGGTTAATTTCGAGTGCAAAACCTGCATTAAATTCTCATAATATTTTTATTTTCATAATATAAAGATTATAACTTATTATAATGTAAATAATATAAATAATATTATAATATAGTTAATATAATTTGAAAATAAAAATATTTTTATTTCTATAATATTTTCGTGTTGTTCTTTCAGTTCAGTTTGATTCCCACGCGAGACGAGGAAAACATTGAATTATTTGTAAAATCAGAGACGCAAGGGGGATTTAACACAGAGGGAATAAGTTCACCCGCCTGTTAGGCGTATCCTTTTCTGCGGAAGCATCGAACTTTCAGTTCTCGCCGCTGCAGAAGCCCGAGAACGACCCAGTTATTCGTTACGCAACGGTTAATCCTAGGCTCATTAAATTCGTTCGTAGTATTCATTTCTTTTTAACGCTTGCAGCACTTTTAAATTGGCGCGGTTTGTTTCTCTCTCTTTTTCTCTCTCTCTCTCTCTTTCTCTCTTTTTCGTTCTAAAGTTTCTCGATGCGGCTGGCAAAGCTAATTGCTGTGTTCTCGTCTCTGAAGTGACCTGATCGCTATGTCAGCCTGTTCAATCTGTTCATCAACATTCTCTTCTTTCCTTTTTCTCTCCTCTCTCAACGTGCTTTAATTCCCGCCCCGAAATTTGCATGCGAGAGAATCGCTGCGAAATTCGTCTTTTCTTTTTTTTTTTTTTTTTTTTTTGTTACAAGTTAAAATCATTTCAGTTTTTGCTACGTGGGAATAATCTCTCACGCTCTTTGTTGTTTTCTAAGAAAAAGTCTCGCAATATCACGCCCTGAAGAACATCGAGTCTTTTTTTCTTTTTTTTTTTTTTGGAAAATCCGCTCCTGAAGGAGAGATTGGTTCGAGGGAGGTTAGACATATGAGTTCAAAGAGTTAATCAACTCCTGTATATATTATATACACAGTGAAGTGTATCTTGTCTTGTATATTGTTACATACGTAGTGAAAATTTTCCACGTAGAGCAACCTAACCTAACCTTGCAATTTGTAATCTGTGCAAACGATTTTTTTTAGAAAGGATTCATATCTAACAACATTAATCCCAGAAAAGGTTCAACGTACAAACGTTGTTGAAGATATTTGACCTTTCATTCGAAAAATTATTTATGGTACAGGATGGTCCATTTAAGTGAGGCCTAAACCTAACCTAAAATATCTTTTCGAATTGCGATGATTTTTCGATTCGTCGCGGTATCGAAAAATGGTATCGAAAGACCTAAAACTGGAAAGGCATTTCTCTTTAAGGTCATTTTTTTTTCAAGGTCATTGATGTTTTTCATCATATAACTATATATATTTTTTTTTATTGCATCGTGTAGCTGGTACGTTCAGATTTATGAAGAACATGCAAAGACTTTGAAATGACATTGATATCGAAAAATTTAAGTTTCACGCATAGATATTTATCACTGATCTTAGCTGATAAGATTCTGGAAGATTTAATCTGATTATCTCTGGAAGATTAAAAATTGTTTTAGTATCTGCTTCTTTTAAGTTATTTTCGTCACAGTAGATGTTCAGAGTAAAAGTACTAGTCATATGAAAGTATTTATACATACATATATATATATATATATATATAATACTTTATACTATATATATATATATTTTAAAGTACATATATATATAATACTATATACTATATATATATATATATTTTAAAGTATTTATATATATAAAGTATTTTATAGTATTTATATATATAAAAAAGTATTTATATATGTTACATTTTATTTATTATATATATATATATATATATATATATATGTTTTGCTATAA
>CAJDYZ010012552.1:10210-24769 GCA_903986555.1 Heterotrigona itama
GAATAATCATATAATAATACAATATAATATATAATACAATATATTAATATATTAACAGAATCTTTACAAAGTATGTTTTATATTTATTGTATTTGATTACATTATTATGTATGTATTATATTATATATTATATGTATTTATTCTAAATACAATAATTTAGGTTATAAATGCTGTATTTGTCGCATATAATTTATAACTGATATATTTATTATACTAATTTCATTACACATAATAATATACTAATAATAACATAATATACTACACATAATAATATAACAATATACTTGTACCAAGATTCCTGAACGGGGATTGTGTGAAACACACATGTACGTCGTCTTAGTTGTAACACATAATTTCAGGTACACCCGAAGGTGAGATCACTCTCCTCCTCGAATTCCATGGTGGTCAGCAAGAACGCTGCCGGGTAGATACTTATTCCACATTGAGACTTATGAGCGGACGTGTTCGTACTTCAGAATCGATGACACTACGACACTCTGACTGAATTTCACTCACTTTTTCTCGTCCACGGTTCGTACATGGACGTAGATAGGAACGACACAGTGTTGGTTAGCCCGGGAGCAAATGTCACGGAAGTTCGAAAGGGATATCGACAAGTATTTTTCGAGAGTAGCCTGAGATCGGTAACGAGTGGGTTTTCGAGTAACGCGCTCGTACGTTTTTATCGGGGACCTTCATGGCCCGCTTAAGATCCTCAATTTGTTTCTTGAACGTAATCTGATACTTCTTCCCTTTTGACAATAGAGGGGCAAATTACACGGCGCGATGTAATTTTTAAAGAACCGCGGCAAGAGAGCCATTACACCTTTTATTCGAACGAGGAATTCGATACGGTGCATTTGTCTTGATCTTTGAGCGAAAGTTTAACATTCTTTATCAAAGTAATGGAAAGATAGCTGAACAAGATAGCGCGGACACAAGGCGAGAAATTTAAAAGAGTGTGAAAATATATATTTCCTCAATGAGCTGAACATCATTGACGGCAAAATTGGCGTTCAATTTCTGTTAAAATTTAAAGGTTAACATTTTTAATAAGAGAGATTAAAAGAAAGTTTCTTACAGCATTGAAATGCATATTACATTGTTACAAAGAAAGTGACATTTAAAAAACATTTTCTTTCTTCATTATGAAGAAGTTTTGCTTAGAATCCTTTAGAGTTGTGTTATAAATCAAAAGTATA
The DNA here is from genome assembly GCA_903986555.1 of Heterotrigona itama. NCBI lineage: Eukaryota > Metazoa > Arthropoda > Insecta > Hymenoptera > Apidae > Heterotrigona > Heterotrigona itama. Next base: position 11,413 of record CAJDYZ010012552.1, read on the forward strand.
TAACATTTAACTTGTTAACTGCATTTAATGAGTATATTCGTTACGCGAAAAGAGATGAAGAGAGATTAATTCAAATAATTTAAATCAAAAGTTAGTGAAAATTTAAAAATATTTGTAAATCTAACATTCTAAATTCACATGTAAAATTATAATTCTTTGAAATTTACTTTTTAAATAGAATATTAAATATAAATAATTTTTTTGCGAAAATAGGAACAGATATTATTTGATTTTTTTTCTACTTTTTTTTTTATATAACAAAATCACGAATGTTTAAATTTTGCCAATAATATCAGCCAGTTCAAGCAACAAAATTATTGATTTTCCGAAAAACCAACTGCCATATCGTTATAATTTAATTGAATTTTACAGCAAGTGCTTTTACTCTGTGTTTAACGAGCATACTCGTTATCTCTTAATTTTAGCTACACAGTTAACAGGTCAATCCTGTTACCTTTTTAATTGTAAATTTATTGAATATTTTCCTGGTTATAAATGCGGACGATAAATTATATTCAATGACATTTTATTTCATTGTCAGTTAAATATAGACACTCTGAAGAATAGTGTGTACTAAATTTAAACTCTGACAGATTCTAGATATTCCTATACAAAAGTGTAATATATCCTTTTTAAGTGTGTTAAAAATTTCTTCATTTTAAATGCAATTTATTTACCTAATTTATTTTTAGACATTGCATTAACTCATACTATCAACTACTAGCAATATTACGATATACATATGCCACTATGAATACCATCATTAATATATTAATGTGATTTCAAGTATTACAATATTACACAATATTATTACTATCAAGCAATTTGATTCTGTTTGCAGATTCTATTTCCATTATTATTAACAATTCGATCGTTTGATCGTACGTAAATTTATTTTTTACGGAAATTGAGGAAACAAAAAATTTACATATACTTTAACATGAATTTTTTGTTCATAAATTTTTGAAATATCCGTTTGTTTTAATCAGTCAAATTTCGTTGCTAAGTATAATACCAATGCAAATGCTTCAATATCTCAAAACAAAGGAAAATGAACTTACACCTCTTCAAAATGAACGATCTGATTCTTCCTATCAAGGTGTAAATTGTATTCTTCGCTACAAAGGCTACTGTTCATAAAATAAAATAAATTAACAGGTGGACGAAAGAAAATAAGGAAACGCTTTTCTTCTGTCAAAAAATAAATTCTCCCACATCTTTCGTCGTACTTGAAGCAATAATTCAAAGCGTAATAGAATAAATAAGAGCGTAGGATGACAAATCACGGCGGTATCAGAGGGAGGCGAGCAAGTTAGTTGCCACGAGAAAGACGAGTTTCGAATTGTCTGTAAATATTTGGCGAAACTTTAATGAGACACGTGCACATTAATACGAGACTCGATGCAACCTTTGTGCAAACGTATATATGACATAACGATGCAGGACGTGCTCGAATAGTTAGTTACCCGTACTCGTGTCCCGCTGTCTAGCATGGCCTTTATTTGCACGCAACTATTTCCAATCCGGCAGGCGTATAGAATTAGAAACAGCGACGTGCAAATTCCCAATGTCCCCGAGATAATTTTCGAGTTTATTTACTTTACAGAAACGAGACCGATGTACCGAATTAATGCGAAGGATTGCGTACGAAAGAAACGTAATAACTAAACGGAAGACTGTTTTGCATTCGCCGGGCGAAAGAGACAGCAACAAACCACGTTGGGTGGGAGAAAAGAGGCAAAAAAAAGAAAAAAAAAAAAAGAAAAAGAGAAGAGAAAAGAAAAAAAAGAAGATGGTAACGCTGTTCGCGGAGTTTGCATTTACCGCGTTGTTCATTAGCGGGCATCCTTCGTCTCGCGTGAAAATGCGTTTCAATTCACCGAGTTAAACGTGTTCGCAACGAGATTTAGTTACCACGTCGCGTATTTGCGACGAAGGTGACACAACTGGAAAAAGTGTCGTATGTTTTCCAGGAGAAACGAGAAATAATTTTCGAACGTAATTAGACGTCAATTTTTTTTTTTTTTGTTTCATTTTCTATTTCAAAGAAACGATGCAACTCGGAATAATAAGCTTCTCTTGTTACCAACGCGCTGATAGAACTGTACAACACGTACTTTGCGCCGTAGTAATTAATAAGTAATTAATAAGATCCCTGTACTGTCTGCGTTGAATACGAGTATGAAAATTGTTCTCCTCTATAGCGCTTAGTTTTCGAGGATGTCAGTTATGAAACAAACTGCAAATTTTCAATTTTCTTTACAGTTTTAATTGTAAAAATTTCACAAATTCACCTATAGATACCTTTTCAAATATTGGATTTTTGCTGACTTTTCACTCGTCAATTCTAGGGATTTTTTCGATCGACAACGAGTTTTTAGAAGTGAGAAAAACTGTTAACATTTATTGCGATAAATTAAAGTTTAGGAAAAATTACGGGAAAAACAGCCAGCAATTTGCATGATCTCATGCAGCAAAAATGATTCGTGACAAAATAATGGTACTTGAATAAGAGTTATGTTTCATCCACCATATTCGCCAGATTTCTCACCAACAGATTTTCACTTGTTTCTTATTATGAGTCTGGATAACCATACGAGGAACAAGCAGTAATGAAAATGAACTAAAACAAAATTTTTCGACAAAACGAAAGAATTTTGTGCAAACGGCATTTATTTTATTAAAACAAGAATGTGTTTCCCGCGTGAAAAGCAGCAAATATTTTCCTGGTTATCTGATACAATATGTATATATATATTTACGTGTAAATATATTTAAAGGACACTTAAAGTGAAGCAATTCTTGTTGATATAAATTTATTCTAAAAATTAAAGGTTTAGAAGTGGGTAATAAAGAAGAGTTTCTCTAGTATAAAAAAGTGACAACACGAGGTTGTTGTAAGAATATTATAACTGTATCTATTGAATATAAAAAAAAAATTGTGCAATGAGGACAAAAGTCATTTATAGAATACAAAATAATTTCATACGAATCGGAAAGAGCAACGTAGTAACTGTTTTGTACGGAGCAAAATTTTCAAAACTTCTCGAGGTAATTTCTCTACAACATTTTCTCGTAATGAGAATTTCAAGAAATTTCTCTTTGTTTGGATTGTATAATTCCTATTGCGATATATTTCTCGATTTTTCTTCTTTTCTTTATACGTATTTTGTACGAAACAATGTACACGCGCGTAATTAAATCACAGGTTAGTTAGCTATCGTCACGTTTCATTTGATTATTAACAGAAACGTTCGACCTCGGAAGAAAGTATAAAAAGAGACACAAAGAAGAAGAGAAACGGACATTTAGATGGATGCGCCGTTTCTTTGACCAAAGCAACTGCTTTACGCTGTTCATTGAAAGCTGAATGAACAACTGAATGTTCAGGAAAAATATAGCTCCTCTCTCATTTTCTCGTTAATACATTCGCAGCGAAAACTTTCAGGCCGGCGTGATGCTCAAAGCCCAGTGAAACAATAAACATTTGCATAAACAGTGTATACAGCGTTATTTTTCCAGCAAACAAAGTATGAAAAATAGCGGGGTAAAGAACGGTATCAAGAAAAAGGAACGCCTCGCTAAGATAATACTCCGCAAGAGTTAAGCGAAACTATGAAAGAAGATTATAACTTCGTACAACTCCGCATCCCGCGCTGTAGCAGAGAACATCTAGTTTTTAAACGTGCTCGGTCCAACGCAAATCGTTGGAAACAGCAACTACTCTCCTCTGTTTCACCGTGAAAAGTGAAAGATTGCTCGCTTAGACATTGGTTTCGTCGGGCCACTTTCATCACCGAGTAGCTTCGATCGCGAACAGAAGATCGATCCATTGACACCGGACGTTGGGTTGGGCTTGGACTGCAAGCCAAGAGAAATCAACATGAAATCCCGAGGAAAGCAGCTCTTTATCAAAAGCCTGTGAAACACGAGCGAAGTCGTCCACGGAGCACAGGGAGGAAGAAACTGGAAAGCACGGCCATTAAACTGTACACGGTATCGTTTCCTTTCCGCTAAAGCCGGCCGACACTTTGCTCGACCCCCTAATTAATCGATACGATCTCGGCAGGAAGCCGTCGGTATCCACCGTCGTGGAGGCGGACAAGAAAGAAAGAAGAGAGGAGAGAAAAAAAGGAGGAGAGAAGGAACACGAAGGCAACGATAAACAAGCTCCCGCATGCAAGCGTCACTGATGCGACCGAGTCCGAGCATCTTTCCCTCGTCGTAAAGCTGGTTAGGCTAGTAATTCCAGCGAAGAGAAGAAGAGATCGTAATTAGGTGGCTGTCGCTTCTCCTGAGCAGAAGACGATGGTGTGTTGTATTAAAAGCCGAGGAGACGACACCGCTCTCTCGAAAAAGAATAGCAAGGGCCCCGGGAACCCTCTATTGCCGGTCGCGTGGTGCTCCAATTAGTCGATAAGATCTTCGCTAGGGTAGCCAAACCCTACACGCCAGCCTGCCAGCTATGGAATCGTAGCTTTTTCAACGAGGATCGACCGCCTCCTTGCGGACACGCGCCGCTATCACTGTACGTGCGTACACTACGTTCCTCAAGAACATCCGATCGACGAATGAGATTTCGATTATACCGATTGCGGATGCGACGCATAGTGGATCCATAGACAATCTTTTTGACAAAAATATGATTAGCGTAACTAGTATGAGGAAAGAAGAGTGAATAGTGCAGAAAAACAATTAAATAATAAATAATTAAAAGATATGTACTTATACCGATATGAAACTCAAGAAATGTAAAATCATTTTTTAAACAATATCAGCAAATATATGATTAATATACAACTAATTTGTATACAATACTTTGTATTAGATTTCACTTGGTTTCGTGAGTACATATGGAACTTGACACTGTCACCAGGTTGTCAAAGCATATGCATTTCTCATCAAGTGTTCCTTAATAACAATAAAGTATGATTTCCTCGAGTCTCCTTCTTAAATATAAATAATCATTAGCAAAATCCATGACTACCTCGTAGGATTGAGAAATGCGTCGGACATGTATTAGAGAGATGCAAACTAGAGTGCGCAGTCACTATAATTGTAGCCTAAGGCGGTGGATTAAGATCTCAGACCGATTGCAAATAGCCGTTCGGCTGATTATTCGGCGCTCCTGCGTACACGTTGCGTTGTTTTGCGAGGTTAAGATCACGGCGGGGAAATAGTTAATCGATTTACGAGACCCAAAGAGAATTTCGAACGTTGATTATAAGTTTCGGCTTGTTCAACGATAGTTCGGTTAATATCGCCCGACTGATTCGGTTCTGATACACAGACAGAACTTTTGTCGTTCGTAAGTAGATTGAGTCCTGACTATCTAATTAAGACTGATATTTCGACTGATGATTGGAGGATTGGGTCTTCTTCGAAATTTCCAAGAAGAAGCAGGTATATATTGAAAATCGGCAAAACGGTTATCATTCGGGATTTTCATTTGGGTCATCGAGGAAAAATGAAAGGTAAGATATTGGAGGATTTTGTGCAAAAGTGGAAGAGCGAAACGGACAAAAAAATTGACAAATAGGAGACAAAATTAGGAACGAGATAACATAAAGTGTAGTACTGAAGAATGTGTATCAAAGCAAACTTCGAGTTTATCTTTTTATAAAAAATATGCAGTTAACTTTGCATATTTGCTACAAAGGCGACATGATTGGAAAAAGTATGTTTCCCAGAAAAAACTTTCCCAGGAAATTCTTATTTCTATTCTTATTCTATTAAATTATATTAACTTTTGTATATTATATATATTCTTGTCATACATTGGCATTAAATGTTCATGCAGCAGCGTTTGTCACGGTTATATAGGTTTTAATGCTGCCTCGGTTTTCATTTTTATTTACCATGATAGTAACAGCAAAGAGACCATTTTACGTTTGTCAAAGAAAAGAGAAGCCTGTTATGCATTCATTTGTGTGATGCAAAGTATTTTAGCACAGTGTAAAAACTTTTCTTCAATCTATGTGTGTATGAGTTTTATTTTGCTTTGAGGATTACTATAGCTGACGAGAATTACTTTCTCGATTGCAATCCAAAGACTTCAGTAACAACATTGATTTCAATCAATAGCGCAGAGATTGCATCTTTGCCTATTAACTAAAAATCACGCAATAGTTGTATCATTGTATATCGAACAATATATGATTAATAAAAGAGATTTAATTGCACAACTCTTGACTTGTTTGAAATATAGTGGGATATTTTATAATAAATTTATTTTGTTGTAGAATTTATTGTTTCTAACAGGATGCAGGTGCACACACACACGCGCGCGCGCGCGCGCGTATTTAAGAATAGTATCTGTATAATACATTTTCAATACGAAACATATAAAATAAGAACATACGTACTGTAAATTTAATTTATTATATTTTAATTTTATACAATTTATTATATTTTCTTCTTCACACAAGTTATTAATTACAATAGTAATTCTATCATAATAACAATTATTACTATTATTGTATTTTATAAATTTGTAAATTGGTCTTTCCCGTGTTTTGTTTAATGAAACTATTCATTTGTTACACATCCCATTGTTGCGACGACTCGAGACGAATCACGCTGCTTCCAGCAGCAACTTTCGACGCCGTAAGAACGTTGTCGTTCTTCAGGCGTATCTTAGGAGAAATGCGGTCACCGATACCGGAAGTATGAGAAGTTTGTTTACCGTACAACAGAGAGAGAAAAAGAGAGAGAGAGAGAGAGAGAGCACGAGTTTCTGGCTGAATTTAAAAAGCCGACATATCCGCGGGGATTTAAAATGCAATGGCCCTTTTCAGCGGAAATAGGTTGCGCGCCAGCGGACACGCGGCGCGGCAACATCGTTCCCCGAGAAATAGGTTAAGATCAATATAAATATTTAAACGCGGCTCGTGAAAACGCGGCCAGCGATTATGTCCTTTGAAAGCGTGCCGCGTTACGCGTTGGCACACGTAATACACCTTGTTATCCCCTTGCCGGTGAAACTGCCTTTAATAATCCGTTGCTGCGTCTCCGATCTGTCAGCGACTGATTTCAATGTTGAAGAATACCGAGATACATACTTTGATCCCCTTGGATCCCCACCAACCTGCTTTCGAGAGCAGTGGTAAACTTCAAGGTGTGCGGGTAAACTATAGTAACGAGCTGAAGAGATGGAATGCAATAATGCGACAGTTAATCAAGGTAAAAAGATACTAAATTGTATTGTAATAAAATTTTTATTATATCAATTTTGTAATATTTAGTTTCAATTATTGTTTAACGTACTATACCTAGTGTTTTAATAATTACTTAACATTTTAGCCAACGTTTTAATAATTATCTATCATCCGAGACATATATTTGAAGCGTTCAATTTTTCGTTATTTATATGTATTTTAATATATGTATGCTCTTAAAATAATAAGTAAATCACACGTGTGATTTTAAGCCGTTTCTTACTATGGACCACATATGTAACACGCTGGGATGATGAAGATAATAATTTTTGAGAACAAAGAAGAGGCGAAAATAAAAGTAAATTTGTAAACTACACTATTTTCATTCGCTGTGATATTTTTTTTAATAATAAACATTTATCCGGAGATAAAATTGTTTATTATCCGAGATACGGCTTAAAGAAGAGTATTTCATATAATGATCATGATTTTGCGTTACTACGTGATAAGCTTAAATTTCGGAAAAAAAACAAACAGAATTGTAAAAAATAAAAGGAATTAAAAGATAAAAATATTTCTGACAATAAAACTACACTGCTCGACCAGAGAGCTAATCGCGTGAATATTAAATAATTAAAACAACAGAAAATAGCTCTTACTATATAGAAAACTTCATTTATTTTTCTTGTTGAAAATCGAATTACAATTATCGTCATAGATATGTATTGTACATCACGCATGTGCAAAATAAACATGTCAATTTTGGTCTGAAAAAAATTTCTTGCACGTAATTCATCTGTTTAAAGTTATTACATTTCATCAAATTCAAATTCAAAAGTTTCAGGAGTGTTTGAAGATCAATTTCATTTTCATGGATTAGGCGGTTATCAATCCATTAAGAGCCAAAAATAGTTTATCGTAAAAATATCTAAACTTACAAGATATGTTAAAAATATTTAAACTCCAATTTTGTACAATTGCACACTTCAGTTAGGAGAAATGATGAAAGAGAAACGAATTTTTGGGATTGTGTTTCGACGACAATGTCACAAAACAAATTCGACGATGTAGAACAATTGAAAAAGAATTGAAAATAAAATGCATTCACGCAACATTGGTCTCTAATAGATCAAACAATAAGAAATACTAAAACATTACGGTTAATAACAACAACAACAATTCCAACAATCCTTCTGAAAGGAGAATAAAACTTGAATCTGACTGAGAATAAAACGTTGAGTTCTGTTATATTACAAAATAATCAGCTTAACAAATAATGTGTTACGTCAATCTAAATTCAACGGATATATCAAATCATACGCGTCTCATAAATATTCATCTTTCGCCTTTATTTAAAAAATTTCGTATCGTTCCCTGGGAGGAACATCCTGTTTCCAAGAACGTATCCAATTCTTTTTGCTGTAAAAAGGATTTCGTATCATACATTTCAACGTTCGTGAAAACTGAAAATGTAAAACACACCTTTCCGTTAAATCTGCAGCTTACACTGTGAACGAGACCAGCGTTAATTTTTATGTTCCTGCGTACAATGCTTCATACAATACTTCGGCTGAATAATACGTAACATCGTGTGGACACAAAATGCACTGGGAATTCGTTATTTGCATTATATATTATTATATAATGTTGTTTCGTTGTTACAGATTTTAATGTTATTAAAAACACAGTTTCATGATATTAAAAACTACTTTCGTTGCATCTTCAGATACGTCAACATTGTTGAATCGAAATCGAAAGCTATTACTTTTTTCATTACAGAAATTATACAAACTTTATCCGATGAGCAATCAGTCACGCAGTTCTGAAATTCTTTGTCAAACTTTTCCCAGTTTCAAATAGGTTTCTACAAAGCAATATAGTAACTCGATAACGAGAATAATTCGTGAAATTTTTTAATAAGATTTAACTAATTTTAAAAATTAGTTAAATCTTAAATTTTAAATTTAAATTAATTTTTGAATTTAAATTTAATACACAATTTTAAATTTAAAATTTAATTAATTTTTAAGATTTAAAATTGTGTAAGTTACGTTGTGTTTTAAAATATTTACGACTAAGATAAGCAATAAACCAACTTGTACCAGTTGTTCCAAATAATCGTGATTTTTATTAAGAAATAATTTTTATCCAATAATACATGAAAATATCTTTCTATATTTTACATGGCGATCTTGTAAAGCTTTTTCACCATGTAAAAGGATGTAAGATATCGAAAAATTATGTCGTAAACTTGCGTCATATTAATATCCTATTTTCAATGTAAAATTCTTATGAATTATTTTAGTATGAACCTCGAGAATTTCCGAATCCTGACCATTATACAATATGATGGTATACAACATATTAATATTATCAAGAAATGTTGTATTCCTTTAATCATCGCAAAATATAATTTTACTTCTAACTTTGTAATGGTGCAGTGGTAAAGAAAGAAAAGATAACATTCTTTGATAGTACTGAATTTTACAAAACTCGCACTTCACGTAGCGATGTAAACACTTGATGGACGTAACCTTTTCCAAGTTTTGTAAAATGCCGTATTTAAGTGTATTTTAAGAGAATTTGGTATTTGCAAAGCAATTCTTTCAATTAGATTAAGATTTCTATTTTTATTACTTACAAAAAGAAAAGTTCGCACATACATAAAAAGTAGTTGCTGCTTTCGAGGAGTATGGCCATTTTCTTTGTTATACAATTTTTTTTTCCTTTTCTCAACACAGGAATATCCAATACGAAATTCCAATGGGGTAGGATTGAAACGCCTCGCGAAATATGAAAGAACCGCGCCCTGTTCGAACGTTTCAGCATCCAGCGAACCGGGACGAGATAATTCATCGGGTAACTAGAAGTTGTATGCAAACGAGGCAACGTCTCTCGCCGCGTGGACGCGAAAGTGTTTCAGGAATGTCGTAACGACATCGTTTTGACATATGGCAGTTTCTCGAAAGCTACACCACCGACGTCTGCGGGCCTCGAATTACGTATTGCAGGCGTAACGTGTTTCACACAGCGGCTCGCTTACTTCGCCAGCCAACGAAGACGAGCCGAGGCGAGTGGAGTGTGGCGCGTTTCACGACCAGATCGGGTCACCATCTGCCATAAACGTGCATAAGGAGTTGGACACGCCGGTGCACGTGCCTCCACACACGGGAGGAGCTTTCGTACCAGCTGTTGTTGGCCCGTCCTGAAACGAAGCCGCAGCTGTCGCGCGCTGAACCTGCGACGATCGACCCGTCGCATTTTTTATCGCGGTACATTAGAACGGGAAAGTGGCCGCGCAGACGGAGAGGAAGAGGCAGACGAAAGAGAAAAGGGAAAGAGAGGTGATTATCCGCGTTGTTGCGCGCGTAATTCCGTCGCCGAGCGCGTGATTTCAGCCGTGAACCGAAGTCAACGAAACGTGCTCGCTGTCGAATGGCCGGGGAGTAACAACGAGGAGAAACCAGCCGTGACATTTAGTCGATTCGAAGCTGGTCGGGTCATTTTTTGTTAACGTCCTTGCGCGATCCAGAAGCTGGAAAAACGGGGTCACACTTTCGATGTCGAAACGGTTCTTCTAGAACGAGTGTGTCTATCGATCCTGTAGAGAAATATTCACGCATTTGATCACGCTCGACTGGATGACGATGTCTACATAAATATCAAATGATTAAAGAAAGATTAGAATTTTTAACGAAGATGGAATAAAGTTAATGTATTATAACGTTAAATACTGGAATAAAATTTTCCTCATTCGGGTTTCTCGAATTGAGTTATGACTCTCACCACAGATTTTGAACTATTAAAGTTATATAGATTCCGAGAAGATGACAAATTTTTCTTACATTTACTATACAATTATCACGAGTACATTAAACTGTACAAACTGTGTTCTTCTTCTTATTGTTATAATCAGATTCTTTTTTTTTTTAGATTTTATTTGTTATGATTTAGACTAATTGGATTACAAGAACAGATTACTTAAGATTTTATTTATTTTAAACATTTTCCATCAGTTTTTTCAACCAAACGTAAGAAAATTTTAAATGACAAATGACTTTTTTGTTTTAACGTAAATGGAAATGATTGTAAATAATTTGAAATTACTAACGCGTTACTAACGATAATACAAATGTTATGAAATTATTTATACAAATTGATCATGTGTATCATATTATTCACGAATATTATAGAAGTATCCCTTTTTTTCACTACATCATTCATCATTTATCGGATTCATGGTTTCAATAATCTATTCATTATTTTCTCCGATACTGGAGCATTCGTGAAGTCAACATTTATTAAAAGATCTAATATCGATATAGAAATTATGAAATGTACGAAGAAATTGTACATTATTAATTTTAATACGCCGTATCTTTCGTGAACGAAACGCATTGCATTGTTTATTACCTTACTTGCTATTGCTTAACTTTTACTTATTCTTGTTATCATTTATTGCCATATAAATCTTGAATTTCATGAATCTCGAGACTTTGACTTATTGTTGTTAAAATCAAGGTGTATTTCATGAATATCTATATCATTTTTTCATTATATTCAATAATATATTATAACGTTTTCGCTGGATTCACTGGACTTTGGCTCGAAGTACCAAATAATATAGATCCGATTAGATGGTTCGATTAGACCAAATGTTGAGGCGCCTAGAGACGTTGGTGGTAAAGCATAGCGTTGCAGTTTGTGTTCCAGAGAGGATAGACGCTCGTAATAGCGGCTAATGTATGTTGGGAGATTAAACTTTTGTGGATTAAACTCGTGGACGATGAGTCAATAGATCGAGTGGAAGTCGAGCGATTTCTCTCCGATAAGCGAGTGTCCCTTACCCGATTTTTTAGTATTCTCGCAACGCACCATGAAATGGCTCGAACACTTACGAAAAAATGATACAAATGGATTCAGCGTCTTGATGTATTGAGTTTAGAAATTAAATGCAAAATTGAATACAAAGATCAAGATAAGCAACAAAATTTTTCTTCAAAACCATTCAACTAACACTGTTCAAATACTCATGATAATTCATAGGATAAAAAATTAAAAGTTTTCATAGAAACCATTGGAACCACTACGAAACAAGGAAATTATTAAGCTTCTTTATCAATAACTCGTAATAACTTTCAACAATCTGTATTTTAAGGATTACAGATTTCAAAGTTTCCTTCTTTTTTACAATCACTAGGATACAGTTATTTCTGTCAAAATTATGTTGAATTTTGTCTAGACAGAGAATTGTACAATTCTGTCTATCTTAATTGTTACTGTTTCAATCGTAATGAATCGATGACAATGTAGAATATTTTTGCATACGCCAAAGACCGATAGTTCCACTGCGATCTCGACTGCGCAGACTCTTCTTCAAATTTCGCCGCCCTCTTCGTCGTTACATGATATATTCAAGTTCAGGCACGAGCTTTCATCCAGCCGTTAGCTTGGATACAGGCGCAGCTGTTCTTAAACTTGTAACGACCGATCTTTGGCGTTCTCTTCGATATTCGGTCGCGGAATAACTCCCACGATTCTAGACAAACGAGCGTCAGCTACTCCAGCCAGGTGATACGTTCCCTAAGGTCGAATTAGAAGGCCATTTCTGCGCTGGGAAACGGAGCACGATAGATCATTAATACGGCGAGGTGACACGTTTAACGAGACATTTAATTGACCGAGAAAAACTGGCGCAACGTAGCAAATGAACTGATTCACGCGTTGAACGATGACTTGATCTTTAATCGTCACGGTAAGATCCTAGGTTTCATGTAAACGTTATATTATATTCCGCTTGAAAATGTGCAACACGCGATTATTAATTTACTGTCAGCGATCTTTCAACCGAGTCGTATTCATTTCACAAGTAAACCAATTGGTTTGGAAATTAAAGAGGAAATAGTCTGGCAATGTTTCAGTCAATCAAGTGAATAAATAAATCTATTTTTTCAATTGCTCAAGTAATTAACAATTAACAATTGCGTGATCATATCAAATTTTTTATCGTATCTATTAAAAAATCGTCATAGTAGTGTCGAATTGAAGGACTTATCTTAAGATGCAATTTGTTCTCTTAATTCAATAAAAAGAAAAAGAAAATTGTTTGTAATCGTAATTATCAGTATGAAATGAAAAAAATTTTTTTTATCGATGTTCTTTGATTATATTATTAGTAATATATATATATATATATATAT
>CAJDYZ010012552.1:135455-153939 GCA_903986555.1 Heterotrigona itama
AAATTATACATAGTTTTCTAGTTAAAAGTTAGTATAACTAAGTATTAAGTTTTCTTTAAAAAAAAAAAAAAACGAAAGAGAAGAAAGAAAATGAAAGAAACGAATATCTTTGAAATAATCAAAAAAACTCTAGGTGAGGAAACGATTGACTCGGTTAAGAAATTCCGTTTTACAAATACAAAGTTTCTACAATCGAATATCGAGATAAGAATTGTGATTGTAAAAACGTATCCCTTGCTGTTCAGTCGGCTCGTTTCGTCGCAAACTAAGCTTTCCGAAGTTCTTATTCAAAACTAATCACACTCTCCCTTCTTCCACATTAGACAACTTTCGATATACTGAAAGAGACAGAAATTGTACGACCTCGTTCTCAGTTCTATCGTAGTGGCTCGGTTACCACCTTGTAAAGTGGAAATCCAAAGTGAACCTTAATTAGAGGTGGTACGCCAAGCTTATCGAGACTCGCTTTCAGAGCTATTTCCTCCATTTCGAACCGTGTCTCCATCTTTGCCTCTGCTCCTCGTACATATACGTTTATTTACATGTGACTCAATATGTACATGACAGTATTACACATATGTATATATACATGTGCATAGTATATATATATATTCATTTGTTTCTGTATGTCATGTGTGAATAAATCATATTCTTTTATTTGTACTCATATGATGTACTAGATCATTGCAGATGAGATAGCGAAAGTCTTAAGAACAGTTGCAACGTCCGTAGCTTTCTTGAAAACGGTATTAATGAAATTTTGATTCATTACATTTCAACTGTCGTAAAATAATGTTGTAATTATTACAATAAAATTGTTATTTAGTCGATCACTAATGACTGGTTTTTAGTGTGTTAATTTCTTATTTTTATGATTGTATTTTTCTAATTTAAGTTTATCACATGTAGTTGTCTTTCTTTTTATAAGCAATTTTACTTTGTTATTATGCACAATTCGATATTCATTCATGCTTCGTTTGCCAAGCTTTAAATTTCAAATAAACATTATTCAACAATAATAGTCATTGAACTCTGAATGATTTTATGCGCCATATGCAACAATCTAATCATACAGGGAAGAGCATAACTGAACTAACAACGGTGGAAAATTATTGACATTTTAAACTATTACTTTCTAAAAAGCTTTTACTTTGATCTGAATTCGTTTTCCAAAGATATTTTTACATCACTTAGCAGAAAGCGAAAGCTGTAAAAGTTTGTACATCTTTGAAAACATATTGGAAACATATTTTCACGACTAGATCCACCACGGTCTTGAAAAATGAAATTTTCTCTTTATAATGACTCTTAAAAGTTTGTTTAAAAACGACTTTTCGATACCATTTTATTGAATTTTGAATATTAGAGTTAAATGACGAAAGTTGAAGAAATTCTAACATTTAATCCTAAATCCTTTCAATCCTGATATTCACTTTAATAGTGAAAGAAATCATACAGCAATTCTTAAGAATAAGTGGATCTAGCTACGAGAAAAATTTTTCAATGTTTCTCAGTGTGTTAAATTCAAGAATAAAAGTATCGTTACTTCTTTACCCATTACATGAAATATTATTCTTTAAAGTGGGAGCAAGTGGTTTGTTGCAGTAACGTTACCTCACAAAGTTGTAACAGTTTAAAACATCGACATAATTTCCCAGTTATGTATCTCTTCATTGTATCTCCGTTAAAATTCTATTTGCAAACATTCGTTTCAATCCGTAAATATTGATTCGTAAGCAATAACGAAATCGTGTCATCGATTGGTTGCAAATACTATAAAACATGGTACTTATCCTTTTCTTTCAATTTTATCGTCGATTCCAGAGAATTCAATAAAAAGCCTTGTAACACGCGTATATTCGGGGTTAAACACATGTTCCCTTGAATTAATAACCCAAAGAAAATTTCCGTATTCTTGTACAAAGGAAATACTTTCCACTCGATTAACCTGTTCCTTGTGTCTGTGCTCGATATTCCGTATCTACTGCCGCTTCTAACCTCAGTTTCAACTTCACGAATATAAACCACATTTTACAGCCCGTGTTTTATCGACAATTCTTTATTCGACTGATATTACGATCAGTTTAATTTCGCAGAAACTACTTAAAAGTCGATTGAAGCCTCCTCAGCGAATAATTCAAGAAAATGTCAAGAAAAGATATGAATTATTTCAAACTGTGAAATGAAATAAAGACTGTTGTTAAGAAAAGATATACACGATGAAATTCTTGATAACTGATAATTTTGCGTAATTGAAATTTGAGTTCTCACATTATTAAATTATATT
The DNA here is from genome assembly GCA_903986555.1 of Heterotrigona itama. Classification (NCBI taxonomy): domain Eukaryota; kingdom Metazoa; phylum Arthropoda; class Insecta; order Hymenoptera; family Apidae; genus Heterotrigona; species Heterotrigona itama. The sequence continues at coordinate 137,743 of CAJDYZ010012552.1, forward strand.
GCCACAGTTTTTTTTTTTTTTTTATCTATTAAGTTCCAAGTGCAGTTGATTTCCTTAATACTTGTAACTTTAAGACAAAATGTTTAAATTGAATATAACTTTCTCGTAGAAAATTCGTGTAATGAAACTTGTTAGTTTTATATTATCTGTGAAGTATATAACATGTAACACACCAATTAGAAATTTTTTTCTTCTTAATAGGATAATTTTATAATTAAATGTTTCGATTCAAATTGTTATCTTATTGACAATTTCAAAATGAAACTACACCGTTAATCTTCTATAACATCAGGTAACATGAAAGATACGTCCAATTACATCACATTTTGAAAATTTTATCTTATAGCTTATTGCTTCATTATCATATTTGATCGATACAGTCAAATGACTTATTTTATCTTTTTTTCATAATTAATCATTTTTTCTCGTGTTAATCTAGCTAGAAAAGGATTGTAAAAATAATTCATATAGTTCACTTACATAGTGCACTACACAAGTACATACACGATATAAACACAAGCACATAATAATACGTGCGTATTATAAATTAATCGCATATTAATCACTACTTAGCTATTATCAACTACTAAATTTCCTTCACGTATTGCAAACTACTCCCAGCGAGTGAAACTATTCATCTTCTTAATTGTAAATGTAAATTATCTTCCGAACGTCGATTCTAACGTACCAAAAATTCCAAACACGTATCGCCTTTGTTCAAGAGTAAACTCCAAGAGGGGAATCAAGACAATTGAGAAAATGAATGCAACTTACGCTTGGGTAGAACAAAGAAAGCGTCCGATCTAGTTTGAAGTTGCCAATGAAAACAATACGTGAAACGCCTGTTAATCTCCCGTCATAACGAGTTTGTCGATTTACACTAATACTCAGAAGCATGCGGACACTTACTATTTTTATGTGGGATCTGTGACAATATTATTAGAATCTATTCATGATAATACACATTGTATTATCATATTATCAGAATTAAATTCTTCGAATATTAAATAATATTAAATCGAAGAATTAAATTATTCAACTCTCGATTTTATTACTTCGACAGCAATATAACGGACGATTTATTATAAATAAATCATATTTTAATTTTTAAAAAAATCGTATTTAGCTCAAACTGATAGTGTATAATTTTTAGAACACGTGATTCTATTATATCAGTCAAATGAGTCAAAAATGATTGGTTACTACGGTTGTACAAATACACATTAGATATATAAATGAAAAAAAAAAATACAACTACTTTTTATTGATAAAATATGTTCTGTAATATGTTCATAAACTATAATAGAACGTATAAAATTTATTCAAGACTTTGTATCCTTTTTCAGATACTTATAAACATACTATGATAGTTATATAAATTATAGTTATAATAAATTATAGGAAATTACAAAAATGCACGCAATGCTTATAATGTGCAAAATTACGTAAAATGGAGTATTTGTTGTGATTGTTTATGGTTTTGATCGAAGAATATTTAATAATTTTTAAAAAAGTTTATACTTTTGATGATTTAATTAAGATAATTAGAACCTAGGTAGACAAATTTTTTTTATATGCTAGATAAATATTATAAAATTATTACGCTTTGGATATTTTATACATTTTTTCATGTCGCTTGCATCCTGTGCAGTTTCTCGCTTTCAAATTTTTATAGAATAAATCGATAAAAATCTACACTCTAATTATGATGTACGATAGACGTATGAAACAATTTTCTATTGAGCTGTTCTACCTTATAATTATATCCTCAAGAACATAAATTTCTTACACATCGAACATCAAGTCATCAATGTTAAAAATAACAGCAATAAAATAGAAATTAAGATGGAGAATTAAGAAATTATTATACTTGCGTCGGAGTGGGTTTTCTATTCCAGTTTCTCAAAACTTCTACTGTTTAATCATATGCTAGTGTCATAATGTAATGTTTAATGTTATAATAATAAGTCTTATTGTTAAACTATATTAAACACTCGGAAGAAGAAAAATAGCAAAGTTAAATCAGAAAAAGGTGAGGCAGTATAAATACACTGTCTTGAGGAACCAAATAGAGAGAAAATGGACCAATTTATGCTATCGTATAGTGACGAAACAAAAACCGTGCATTTATCAATCACAGTAGGGGTTCGGGGAGGGAAAAAGAGGGAAACGCAGTTTCCTCGTGGCAGCGCATCGATTCGAACCGCAGGCCGTAACAGTGTGAAACGAGACTGAAACTTCGTTATACCGAGTGCACTGTCACCGAGCCTAGTAACCGTAATCATGATTGACAAGACGATATATTACGCGCGTTTGCACGCCGCTTTCGGTATAACGAGCTCGTACGCAAGTCCTCTAACGGGCGAGAGAGACTCCGTTTGCAGGAGGTATATTTCGGCCTCGTAATTTAGGATATGTCCGTTTCACCGACCACGCGGAAAAATTGTAGCCGCAATGAAAATTTAAGTGTTCTCGCCTTCTCGCGTGTGTTCGCAGCTACCGGCCGTTGAATCGATGATTAATTTAGTACGGCTTCGGCCGAGATATGGAATATTTAGAAAATGGAGCGTGAAATTCTTTTCATCGACGTTTGATTAACGAGAGACGAATTCGAGAGGGCTACGTAATTTATTGTCGTCGGGCACGTGTGTGCTTGAAAATCGAAACGTGTTTAATATTTAACTTCGGCGATAAACAGTTCTATAACTAATTACGATGGTGCTCGTTTGTTTCACAAAAGTAACGCGATTATTGGCTTTCGTACATTGGGTGAAAGTAAAGAGTAGATCGGCGATGTATTTTCTTGTACTTTTGTAACGCTTCGTTATTGTTTCTCTATTCGAATTTTCCAAAACTTCTATTCATTTGGTAATGTGCTAATTTGGTAACATTATAATATGTAATGTTATAGTATTACCAAACATGTAATAATAACTCTTATTTATTGTTTTAAACGATATTCAAGAAGAAAGAAAGTATCAAATTTAAATCAGAAAAAAATATTACTTATGAGATGAACCAATAAGTACATCACACATGAAATATAATATCGAATAGTAATTGGAGAAACGAAAACTTCTGGTATATGATATCTTTTGCAGAGCAAGGGAAAGGCAGTCTATAAAATGTGAATGAATTGTAGGGATTGGAAAAATATGATACATCGCGAATAGAATCTAAATGTACCTCTTTTAACTTATACTTTGTAGCTATCCAATATCACGTCTGTTATTGTAAGTGAATAAATATCTGGTATGTTTCATTTTGTATATTGAAAATAGCATTGAAACAGTTTACATTGTGACATAGAAGCAATTGATTGCATAAATAAAGATTTTAATTCGTAATTTTAAAAAAAATCAAGATTTCTATTCTTTTATATTTATTCTCAATCTTCTCACATTTTTAATACTAACACAGAATTCTAATTAATACAGTTATTATGTATGTATGTATATATGCTTTTATTTATCAATTAAGTGCTTAAGTGGGAGTATGTACATGTCTCTCTGCTGACATAGTGATCGGCACAACGAGTCTTTCATTCCTCGGCCTAATTTTTCATTGGCTTCATTGTTTCTTTAAACAAATCTAAAAAAATTCTGGAGCGAATTTATTTTAGTCTCCAATTTAATATACGAATGAAACTTTAGCCAAATGTTTTGCAATGAAAATAAAAATTTGAGATACCAAACAATGAAATTTTCGCTTGGAATTCGGCCTGGATAATATAGCTGACGGAAATCATTTGGAAATTTACAATTCATCACGAATGTAATATTGTGAAATTTTCGCAATGGGATACATCGCGGTGGTGAAAGTGTACATAGTTATACAAAACATTTAGTGCAGGTCTAAACTTTTTACAGGAATTACTTAAACAATCGGTTATTTATTATAGCTTTATAATAAGATTCTTTATCTTTAATATTAATATATTTAACAGGGCAAATTATATGTTCAAGACTGTATACGTGATATTTTTCATACTGTGTATTAATATTTTCGGATTGATTACATTTTGAACTGGTTTCAAAGTTTAACAATATAGTTACAGTGTTAATGAAATTTCAGAATGTTTCGTGTAACACATAAAATATGTAAAAATTTTTTACATTTTCCTATATTTTTCAAGTACTTTCATAAGTTTGTACGACTAAAGAAGATTACACGGAAAAATACTTTCACTTTCATTTGAAGTTATTTAAAGATCATAACCAACTCTTCTTATTAATAATATCTCCTTATTTTTTCTTAATGATAGAGATCTATATTTATTTTCATGCATTTTTTCACATAAATTTCATATTTTAAAATTCAACTAATGCTTAAACGCAATGTTCTGAAATTGACACACTTTGACATTTTGTATGACGTTTGTATTCCGATATTTTTGGTTTTAGGTTATTTAACATTTTTCATACTAATATTAGTTCTACTTCGGTCATTTTAAAATGTTTATACGAACAGAAACGCTGCTCCGAACGTGACAATCAACGTGTTAATTATCTCTCTACATGAAATTCTCAAAAAAAATCGTTTGATCTCTGAAATTTCATTTTCTTTGTTGCTTCGTGTTTTAACCGTGTACACTATCCAATAACTTTGCAGGATTTCACTGAATTTAACAAGATTTTCTTTCCTCACCTACGCGTTGCTTCTGATTATACGTGACGTGATTGCATGACTCGATCTTTCTTTGCTTTATTCGTATAAATCGAACGTGTTAATTTCCTCGCAACGTTAAAATCATCAATCAAGTGACTTTCGTTTTAAAATTTTGAAGATTTTATATAGATAGATAATCGACACGATGATTGTCATGGTTGTCGCTGGTGATTAGCATTACTGTCCTTATAATTAAAATAAAATGAATGTCATTTATGAAAACTTTAGATAATGGAAAATAAATTAGAAGTTGGTACATATGAAATGTCGTTTCAATTATCAATTGTCAACTACATAACGAATATAAATCACGTATATCGAGTGTTAAGAAGATTTAGTGTTAAGAACTGCATAACAAAAATATCAAAACCACGTTATTAATCGTTATGAATTATCAGAATAATTCTGTACTGGTTTATATTTAGAGTATCATGAAAATTGTTGAAAACAAACGTTTAATGTTTCGAGAAGGATAAAGATATCTTTCTCTCCTATCTAGATAATTTTTGTGCACAAATTAATAAAACGAGATTGCAAATGAGTAACATTGTACTAATTTTATTACAAAAATTTTTAAATTTTTAAGTCGATAATCTTTATAAATTTGAATCTGTTAATAGGATAAATATGTTGAATCATATAAAAGTAATTACTTTAATTGAATATTATATTTATATATTTTATAAAAAAACTCATGAAAGTTATATTTAAAAAACATTTGATACGCACCAACCTAATAACACCTACTACGAAATGAAAAATGCACGAGCAATAAACAGATGTTTAAATTAATTTTCATTTGATTTATTGTTAATTTCTGAATTAATCTTCAGTTTATAAATAGTATTCTATAATAGTAGTCTATATTATAATTAGTATCTTCTAATACTAGTCTATATTATAATTAGTATCTCCTTTTGTTAGTATTTGTAGATTATATAGAGATAAGTACTGAAAGTGCTGAAGTCCACTTTTCCATATTTCATGAAGTATAAATTTGTAACATCTTCAGCGTTTATTAATCGAATTGTTTTGCCTTATATGAGTGCCAATAAAAAACGCCTCAGAGTATCTTGCAGATTAATGAAATGTTTCGAATCTAATCACAGTTTGATGTAACAGCTATGCAAAAATATTTGACAAACATACATACACGTGCATGTAAAGTGAAATCATTTGAACAATTACTCTCTATATCCTTACATCGCATATGACGCGAAGCAAAGCAACTTTGGGAACTAGCACTCGAATGTAAATGAGCACCGAAATTTATTCCTTTTTACCGGACATCATTTACTTCTAAATTCATGAAACTCCGTTTTTAAGCATTCTACGCAGTCGGAAGCACGTACCGGATTTTTCTTTATGCATTTTAGCAACCACTCCATCCTCCGTGCTCCGAAATTCATGAGATTCCTATTTTGTCATGTTCTGTCCGAGTTCTATCGTAACACTCAGCGGTTCTGTTGTACGTTTTATCGCGCGTACCTCGCGTTACGCGAATCTGAAAAATCGACCGCCATTTTCCTTCTGCCGGCATTTTCTTTGCCAGTGTTACTGTTCGGACCCGGTGATCGACGGTCGAAGAAATTGAAGGGGCGTGTGTAATACGGCGGCTTTTCTCGTGCGCGCATTACACGAGATAAACAACGAACGGGCGTTAAATACAAGAATGGCCTCGCTCCTCGCTCGGTGAAGAATGTATTTCCGAAGGTCGAAGCTCCCACATTTCTTCGTTCGGCCGGGAGATTACAGCCGATAATAAGTCATCCGATTTATCGGTATGTTCTGGCTGAAATATCCTCTCAGAGGGGCCAGATTTCAGGGCGATCCACCCCCAATGGTGCCTGCGATCGTGAGTTATTTTCAGCTGGAACGCAGAAAGCTCCCTGCAAAACTGGCTGAGACACTACGTATTTTTCCATTTTATGGTTTATACCGGCCAACCGCGGCCTCGCAATTATTTACACCGGCAAATAAGATTCATTGCGAATTTCATGCGGTCGTGATATCACCTCGGCGAGATACATACGTACACAGTTCACGGGTTTACGAGGAAAAGAGTGTTTTTTATAAGCAATGTATGGTGATGTACGAAATTCTTTTTTTTGTTATTTGTTTTGTTATCTTCGATTAAATTATCATGCATCGTGATTCAATTTTATAAATTGAATGTCGAAATTTAAGATATCTCTTCGAATGAATTTCAAATTATTTTGACTTTCTCTTAAAAAATTTAATTTTATTAATTTTAATAATTTTATATTTAATTTCAACGACTGAAATTCTTTTCATTATATTATGTTTTATTAGTTGTAATGTAGTTTCACTTGTGTCATATTTAATTGTTTAAGTTATTGAAATTAAATCTTATCGATTTACCTAATAAAGGAACGAAAATGTATTATAGAATAATACATAAATACAATATGTTGCTTTCTATATGATGATTTTCGAAAATTTCGGGAAATTCTTATTAATTTAAATTGAAATTAATACAAAAAGAAGAGAAAATAGACGTCTTTCTCCGTATTCCTTTTTCGAATTTTTAATAATACAAATAACTTTAATTTTCTTAAACCATAAGCTATAGTATATACATTATAATGCTAAAAACATCTTCTAAAATTTCGTTTAACTTTATACAATTTCAAACTCTGGCTAGAACATTCAAAAAATTGTTGAAATTACATTTCACAAGTGCAGTATTAAAAAAAGAAAAACAGATTTGACGATGTAGAAATAAATGAAAAAATATCTCAAATAGAATATTAATATTACTTTTACGGAATATTGGTCCTTGATGGGTTAATAGTATTACAAAATTAAAATTTGATATTACATTTTTATTTGTAATTACGAAATATTTTTCCCCATCACGGAGTTAATTTATCGGCAAGAACGGTCAGCGTAGAAGTCACTTATAACAGACTATTCATCACTGAACGATCGATTGTCGAATGAAACCTTCAGACATCTGTCAATTGTACGATAGGACCGGAGACATTATTGGTGAAAATAATCGCGTTAAAGGCGATCGTCGGTTGACGAGGACGAGCAACTTTTTGAATGATATTACTTGGAATAAAGATAATAAAAATTAAAAGAAGCTCGTATCGTTTTCAAGCACGCAACCATAGTACTTGTAACGCCTTGGTTTTCACTTTGTACCTACTGTTACGATGAAACATGGTCTTCATCTCTTTTCACAACTTCTTTTTGTATTTTTAGTAACTTTATTGCTGCACTTTGTAAAATGTTCTAACCTTTTTCGTTTGAAAATTACTTCCCGTTCTCTCTGGTTTGAGACATTTTTCCTTTCAGCAAAATGAATGAACGAGTGCAGTGGCCTGGATAAATGAAGGGCTCAGAAGCCAATCAGTGTAAGTCAGTTCTCATTAAAAACGACTTACACAATGCAAATATCCTTTTCAATCGATGAAACTAGTCTAGCTGTTATATCGTAATGATTGTATTATAGTGATCCCATTACAGTGAATAAATTATTCTGTCGAATTCGACAGATTTTCTCAACAAAGGAAACAAAGTTGATTTGTGCACAGTATAAGTTTATCTCAATAAAAAAATGATTTAAACTGATTAGCTTCTTGGTATATTCGAGAACGTTGTGTCATTTAATATTTCTACATGTTCATTGTCAGTAACTAAAGACGCAAAATTTGCAACATTGACTGTTACTTAGTTCTTAGATCATTCTATTAATAAAGTTAATTGTAGAATAAACTTTTTTCATACTGTATGATTATAATGAATAATATTATATAAAAATAATGACGCATACGGTCACTTGATTATGTGGCAGAAAAATAACATTCTTTCTAACGAAGATCATGTTAACCCTTAATGTCAGGAATTAAATTATCTGTGTTTATATTAGATTGTTTAAATATTATATTATATTTATATTAAATTTGAAGGCAGGAAAAAGGAAAACAAATTTTTTAAAATAATTGAATATACATTAGAGCCTCTTTTATGTGAACTACATTTGAAATATCCTTTTCGAAGGTCACTAGAATAGAACGTCTGTTTAGTGATCGGATGATCTTCAACAACGAACGTTCTGGTCCGAATATAACATTCGAATATTAACACATTCCATAAATGAATGTTTACAAAATGACTTTATAGAAACACACGTATAAACATTCCAGCGATTTACAAATGTCCGTTTCGAATATCAACGTCCTTTTGAATACCATGAGGAATTCTTGTCACATTGATGTCTTACAAGTAGTATTATTATACAAAGCGATAATTCTATGTATATATATTTTTTACATATATTCCGTCAGAATATAAAAGATTAAAATAATTATCATCAATCCTACTGCATAAAATATCGTCGTCCATTGAAAAGAGAGTCTCTCCAAACTCCATCGCCGTCGAATACGTTAAAAGAAGCGAGTTTCACGCGGAAAGTTTTGGTATAACCTGAAAGTTCTCAGAGTTCGGAGGACGCAAGTTGCATGTTGGTCTCGGTGCACGTGTTCGATTACGCGGCTGTTAGACGTCAAGATTTTTACATCGCATTACCAAGAGGCTGGAAACACGTCCATAACGCTCGATATTGATTCGCAGGAACACGGTTTCCCCACTCTTACGGCCGAGCATGCACGGGCATTAACTGAAAGGAGCGCTCGAGGGGCTTACGAGCGAGATTTCGCCCAAGAGGAAAAATGTTTTTCTGTTCTGCGTTAGTGAGCCTTGTCGGCTTAACCTGTCGCCTCCCCTCATTTCCCTTTTATATTAGCCCGCGTTCGCATTCTCGCATGCCAACTAAATACATGATCCCGCGGTTTGCCGACTGATTCGATTTTAATACGTGAATTACTTGCAGCATAAATTAGGTTAGACGATTACTGCCCTTCTTTCTCACGCGTTTACTTTAAGGCTATTCGAAAGTTCGTTTGACTTATTTGAAAATTTATTAAGGTGAAATGAAATATTTTATTTTATTTTATTTCTATCGTAAATAATGCTAGATTTACCGGTGATCGAAGTGTAAAATTTCTAGCAGAGAAATGAAGATGGAAGGGATAGGAAAAAATTTGCATTAAAGGACACAAGCTTCTGTTTACATATTTTACTAAAAATCATTCGAGTCTCTGAAAATATACAAATTACAAATTATATAAAATTTCCGTGAAAAATTCAAAATTAGTGATTTTGACCATTTTGGTAATTCTAGTGCTAATGTTAGATAAAAGATTTGCAATGTATTACAAATAATAACATTGCTGATATTGAAACAAAATTTGCATAGGGTGAAGATCCTCTGGCCTCTGTTTAAGTTTAAGTTATCACATCAAATCTGTTCGATGAGTATTCGTTTATCTTTCCTTATAACGTCGTGCAAGAGTTATAATGCAGTTTCCAACGTTGCAAATTTCCACCAAATTCATGCTCATTTATTACACTAATACTCGTTTAATATACTGAACGATACGAATACAAGCATGAACTTGATCGAATGAATGAACATTCGTACTAACGATGATACATACCACCAGAATCGTTCATGTTTTTCACGTTTAGTCCATGAATTCTGTCATGATTGTCGCACGTTGTTACGAGATATTAATATTAAGCGAACGAATATTGTAGGATGAAATTTAATACGTAATAACAGTTCTGTAATAATGCCGTCGCAATGTTATTATTTTTGCAATTATTTTCATTAATACCTCTCATTATTACACCAACATTAACATGTAATGTAATATGATTAGACGCACGAATTCGACCGAAGAACTGGATGAACCATCATTCGTTCGTTAGAATGATCTAAAGTTAACAAACACGAATCGGATACATTGTTCAGTGTATAGTTGAATGGTTGTGTGTCCTACCGTGTAACGAATTTAGTCGTCTGCAATGTCATGTAACGAATTAAATTACCAGGCGAGAAAAAAGTATACGTAAGATAATTGTTTATCGTTATTCTGAGCGAATTTTGAAGCACGGACGATCAATACGCTCAGGATAAATTAATATATCGATAGCCAGTAGGATAATATTACGCTTTATATAGATTAGTATTATTCCGTCGGTAGGATAAAATTGAGTAAAATTTAATATTTTTCCATAAAATGGAATATCACACTTAAGCCTTCGGTCAAAAATTCAAAAAGTCCTAACGTTTCGTTATCTAATTCTGATGTTCAAAGTTCAATAAAATGCTGAAAATAATCATTCAGCAAGTATGATTTTTATAAAGGGGAATGATCGTTCTAAAGAAACTTTAGAAACTTTAATCTTCAAGATCGTGATGAATTCAGTGATAAAATTTTTCAGTGGTTTTACAGACGTTTGAATTTTTATAATTTTTTTTCAAATAGCCCTCATTTTTTGATTCATTACACGATGAAATTATCTTTGAAAAAAAAAAAGAACAAATTCGAGACTGTCAAAGTAAAAGCTTCAAAATGAATCCAAGTGGATCGTTGTATAATCCTTTTTCATAAAGTTATAACGAATGTTTGTGAAAATTTATTTTTATGAGCATAATTGTAACGTGGTAGCTAAAAAAAAATTTGTTCTCTCTAATAAATGTCATAACAAGTGTTCTATTTCAAATATTTGTGTATATATTACATATGGTAGATTTTTGGAGCAGTCTAATTATAACTAATATCGGTATCATTAGCATGATTTTTCGACTAAGCTTTATATTAAAAACGTTCTTGAAATATTATAAATCTTCTCTATTTATATATTTATATTCAGCGGAGTATAAATTTGAAATATAAAAATTTGAGCACCGTAGCAGACGATTCATTATGAGATGAATATTAAACAAACGTTTTCTCAAAAATAATTTTATATCGTACAACGTATTTAGTAACAACAATTAATTAATATTATTAGTCCTTGGTGAATTTGCTTAACTAATCAGGGTTCTCTCATTAATTTAGACTATAGAATTTTAGTCAATGGACGAGAGGGATGAATGATGGATGGATTGATTTTGACTTTTAAGGGTAAGATGATGATGAGAGGAGTGAAGACGTGGTTAGGAAAGATTAGGGTGAAAGACGATGAAGTTGGGGAGTTATGTGATCTGAGATTCGGAGCGAAGACAATGTAATTGTTTTATGGATATATAATGACTATTGATGCATAAAATACGGTTGTTTTAAGCAAAGTTTTAATTCTTTATTACATTACATATCCGCACTTTAAAAATTTTATTTTGTACATTTATTGATTCGTTATTGTATTTGTTATTGCAAATGTAACTATACGAAATGACTTAGAGTCTAAATGAGTAACATTCTATAACTCTCTTAAATAAAAATTTCAATTCTGCCTTAAAATATTATATAAATTGACGAAAAAAATCGTACATCAAGTTTAGAGAATTTCACTCTTCAAATCTATTGTAGATTCAGCAATGTAACAAAAATTTTCAATATTTTTAACATGCTATGACAATTTATGGATATTTTCGACGTAAAAACTTGGAATAAAATGAAACGATACGTTTCGAAAGTAGAGATTCCAAGTTTTAAAATGAATCCAGGTTTATTGTTGTTCGATTTTATTCTACGAAATTCTGACAGTGTAAATATGTAGTGTCCATATATTGATGGGAGTCGCTGTATATCAAGTTTGACAGAAATCTCTTGTATATTTTTCGCCACTTCTTCTCATTTATATGGAAATCTATCGATTCTTGTATATAAACACCAGCTGATTTTAATGCAGAAAACTGTCAACGAGCAATCACGTTTGCCAATCGTTTGTAAATTGCTTTCCATTTAACGCGGGAAAAAAGCTATAGCCTGTAGCGATGATGTGCGGTGTATGATCGCCAAAATTCCAATATTTCTTGTTCACGTTTTATCTTTGTCACATGTTGCGCTGTATTATCATATGACTGAAACAGAGCTAAAAACTTACAATTGTCCAGTATAAAATACTTCGTGTAGAGGTGAAATTAAATTACTTGCAATCTAAAAATTAAGTTACAAACGACGTTTTTCTACGTGATCTTTCTTCGTTACTTTGATGTTTGAAATCGTATCGTATCAATAATTCCCATTTTTTCTAACACTCTTTTTGTTATAATTCTATTAACTTCCATCATTCAGTTCTATCACATTCTGTCAATTGTTGAATGCATTTATAGAAAATGTTTACAATTTAAAAATTCAAATAACAGGATTCCACCATTTATATAGACAATATGAATTTTCCTCTATGAACAGAATACAAATGAATTTCGTCAATTATCCAATATTTTTTAGGCGTCGTGTTGCATATTTCGAATTTGCAAAATATTTCATCTCTATCAAATACAGATGGTATTTTAAATACAACATTTAGTTTCAATATACTTCAATAATTTAAAATTTCGGACAGGTATAGAAATTTTTTTATGAATATGTTATGTATTTTACGAATATATAAAACATTTTGAAATTTCATTAACACTGTAATGAGAGATAACTATCAGTCTTTTATCATTATATTGAAATATATATACACAGAAATTACAAGATAATTAATACAAACAGGCATCGCAATGACGCTTTATTTAACGTGTATTATACTCTTAAGATATTATTCGTGTCATTGGTATACTGAGTACCAATTTTTTATGTTTATATATTTGCTACAAATATATTATAACTTTAGATACATTTTTAGATTGATTTCAAATTTTTTCGCATATAAATGCAATCATAATTTTTCGATACAAGTGCTAACGAAATTTTATATAACACATATATATTATAAAAGGTTTCTTACGATGAACGTTAGAATATTTTCATATAAGCTGCTTCTACTCGTAGCTTTTCATTAAAATTATTTATTGCTCAGTTTAATACAACAAAATGCAAAATCCGGTAAAATTCAACAAAATTATGTTATATTACGATATGAAATTTAGTTCATAGTAAATTCGATAGGACTTCAATATTAATTTTATATTAATGAAAGGAGATGATACTTCAAAATGCACACAACGATTTTACGTTTCATGTTTTTGTTGCAACTTTTAGTTTCACTTCTGCTCATAGAAATAAAGTTCGAACACTAAGACGCGAGACTCTGTATAGAAGTTCGAACTATCGAAAATGCCGGCCTGGACAAGTATAGTTGTGCATCCTCGGAAGATCGGGTTAAGAGAATGGCAGGAGGAAGCGCGTGATTAGTCATTTAACATTCACCGAGGCACTCGAGTTTCAGTAGATTAGGCTTTGGTCGATAACCACTCGACCAAAATCGTTTCGGAGTAACCAAGCTTCAATAACTTTAGTCTTTGGTAACGAATTTCAGTTCAGAGTTATGCATTGTCGATGATCCGATTGACGCACATAATACGCTATACAACCGATGCGAATTTTTGCCAATAACTATTAATATTATTCGCTGATCATTCTGCACGATTCTGTAGGATTCTATGGGATCAATATTGGATTCGACTATGTACTAGTTTGATTGTACATGTACACGTACATATATAGGATGCTTTCCCGCTGTGATAAACTTTACTAAACTTTGTTAAAAAATTACGACAAAAATACGAGATAATAGAACGGGCTGGTTTCTCGTTTGAGCAGGTTGATTCAACGAGCACTGCTCTCAATGATCAACAGATCAAGAAAGATTAATCCTATTACCTTCAACTTTTATTATTGGATTTTTCTTTACCCGGGATTCACGTATAGAATTCGTAGTACATGTTCCTTTCGTTGGAAAGAGACTCAATAAGAAATTCAAATATTATATAATTTCATCTTTTGCCTATGTGAATTGTATCAATTCAATATGTACTTGTAAAAAAGAAAGGGAAAACAAATTGTTATAAATCTACTCTACGTTCTATGAACGAGAGATTAATTCCTTGCTATCATATATTTTGTTAGATCTTTTTAACAAAGTATTCATAAGTTTATGTTGCATATAGCATTTGTGTCTTGGTTTCACTTATATTGCAGAATAAATTAGTGCTTGTTGTATGTCGTGAATATTCACTAAATTCTTTTGAAAATTAGTATTGTAACACAGAAAAATTGAATAAAAGAAAATAACTTATCGATTTTACTTTTTCGTCAACAATTTTATAATACAGGACAATTGAACATCCTTTTGCTTGCAAATAGGTGAAATATAATACTTTATAACCCTACTAGTTATTAGTTATTAATTATTATTTCAATTTATCATTTTGGACAGATTCTTTTTAAAATCAGAATTCAAATTATTATTATTGATGTATTTGATGAATTCAATAATTATTATTGATGTATTATTAAATAAAAATAATGATAATTAAGATTAATTATAAAAGAAATTAATAATGAAATAATAATATTGCAAATATTAGTGAAGTCTTATGTTCGTATTGGTTAAAATTCTTTATCTTATTTCTATTTAATTTTTCTATATTATAAATAATAAACAATTATTTATAAAATTATATTTATCAAATTATATTGATTAAGATATTATTAAAATAATAATTTTGTTTAGCTTGAACAGGCATTTGACAAATGAGCGTTTACAAAAGCAAGCAATCTACAGTTTTGTTCTGTAGGGCAATCAACTAAATTACTTGTTTCCCTGAAAAGATAATTAGTATAAACAATTCACGTATAATGCGAAAATTTATTATACGAGAGCATAACATTATATATAGCCAAATTTAACATCTTGTTTCAATAAATATTTTAAGTAGTTTTAGTAATTTTAGAAATTTACATTACTCAACGTTTCAATTCAGAGTGATAATAAAAAGTGTATACAATATATGTATTTAAATTCGAAAATAAATGAGATGAAGATCACTTAACAATGAATTATAACTGAAAACCAAAAACTCCAAAAAGAACTTATTTTAAGTATGCTATCTCGTGCGCTAAAGTTTATTAAAAGTACAGGAAGTTTCATCTAAAAATTATATTTTTTCTTAAATCGATAAAAGTTTAATGGTGAAACAAACGTGCTACAATAAATTAGTACTTCTTATATATTTTTTAAAATTATATATAAATCACTTTTACATCACTTTGGCATTCTGCAATCACATTAAAAAGTAATCGTAAAATACATAAATTTTAAAGCAGATGAATAATAAAAATAGCGATAAAGATATATTATATTATACAGGGTGATAAAGAAGTGCGGAAGAGAACAAAATTCATCTAAAATCTATGAATAGATCATAGAACTAGTGTCGTAGTGCTTGCGATAAGTTTTCTCAATGTTGTACTCATAGTAATTTGTATAATCAGGCAACTTTCCCAATTTTCTCGGTTCATAGATTCTTTCATAGAATTCATACGAATCCGTATTGTATTTGACACGAATTACGATGTATGGTCCTCGCGCGTGGGTGGCTTCATTCAATTCAAAAAAATCTTCGGCACCGCTAAATCAATCATTAAAATAAAGGAACGTTGCGCTTGCTCCGCAGAGAAATTCAATTCGTAGTTTTCATCGTCACTGTATATATATATATATATATATATATATATATATATATATATATATATA
>CAJDYZ010012552.1:153973-169548 GCA_903986555.1 Heterotrigona itama
AAATTGTGTGTTTTATGACATGTTATAATTTGCACTTTTGGAAAGGAGTCGTGTACAATCAGATTAATTGGAGAGATCTTCATGACGCATCACTAAATGCATTTTAATACTAGTGGGAAGGAGCTTCGTGCATTACGCAAATTACGATAATAGCGAAAATTCACGTTTTCTCCTTTTTGATGTAACGGTGAAACGCTTTGGATGAAAATAATTAACAAAGTGTTATACGTATATTTTTATGGTGAAGGTTGACGAACAAGACGATTCTCGTTTTTTTTTTTTTTTTTTTTTTAATTAATCTATCATAATTAGATTGTTTAATTTTGTTACATTTGTGAATTTGAATTTTAAAGAGAAAAATTGTAAAGAATATGATAAAACGCTTTTTATAATATTTGGTACGTAGAACAATTTTTTGTCGAGATTTTATTCTTTTAATTATATTTTCAAAAAATTTACAATACTATACTATTATATATTATACTGATTACAATACTATAAAAACTTCAACTTTTTACTTTAATTTTTATACATGTGTGAAGAAGTTTAAAAAGCAAAATTGCCCAAGTTCATGTAATATGATAAAATATATAAAATATTTTAAATAAGATTCCTCATCGAGATTTTGTTATATTTTCAAAATTTACACAAAAATCTGCAGTTTGATCGTAATGTCATGAATATTTCAATTTTTTTGAATTTGATAAAACTGCAGCATTTAAAATGGGAAAATAATGATGGAAACATTAATACTTAAAATTTTTCTTCATAGTTGCAATATTAAAAAGTAGAATTTAACGTAAATTAAATTGAAGAATTGCTAGAATTATTAATTTTGATTTGTCTATCTTTGACAGAAATAGTTTCGTTCTTTCTATAATTACATATATTACTAAATGTGGTAAAACAAATATAAAAAATTCAAGAACATATTATAATATTTGTCGATTATCATATTTATATTAAGAGATAATTGAAATTTAATATCTTTATTCTTCGAGAGTCGTAAATCTTTTGTTTTCATGTTTCATCCTGTCATCTTACAGGATATTATGATACCTTCTACAAAGGTGTTATAGTGATCATAATGATTATTAAACATTCAGAAATATTCTGTTCGCTTCCTTTGAAATTCGAGGAAAGTAACTCGCTCAAAATTTCTGATAAGCTGTTATTTATGCAATGAATGTATAATTAGACAGGTAGAATGAAATAATTTACATTCCTGAAGAGGGAAAGATTAACTTGCAGTTCACTGAATACGTATCAAATCGCTTCGAAATATCTAGAATGACTTCGAAATTATATTACACAGGGTTGCTGATATTTATTGGCTTTTAGAAATAAATTACTAATGTCTGCTGCAAGTAGCGGGAACCAGCTTTGATCAATTCTGCGTGACATTCCTTTGAAATGTTCATTCCTCGTATTCATTGTTATTCACGACTACAATTAATACAAAACCTGTCGTTATTTGTTCATTTACACTTTTTCTCCATATATAGAATTGCGAAACTTTTGCAATATTTTCACATTCTAGTGCAAGTAACGAAACGTTCTAGATGACTAATTGTAACTATATCGTTGGTGTTTCGTGCGCGATACGAGAGTCAAAACTCCAGCCGCTGACGCGACGGGACGAAAATCACGATCTGTATTAACTCGTTCCCTATACGTTATTCCAGACGACAGTATAAATTTCATTCTAGAAAGTTCTAAACGCGTTCCTCTGGGTGTTGGCCCCTGGCAGCGTCGAAATGATTAATAATCTGTCGCGAAGGCAGAGATCCTCGCGGGATTTGGTTAGGGAACGGTGGTGTGGCATCTTCATCATCTCGTTCTCACGCCAAACTTTCCCAAATTTGCACCGGTGGGAGACGTGAAAGAACGAAGATCCAGCCGGCAGTTTTCAAGGTCCGTTTACGGAGCCGTTTCGTATTGAAATTGCCACCATTCGTAACGTCAGCCAACGTTTCGTGCCTTTTAATGGTGATTTACAATCGCTGGCCCACTGTAGCTTGGCCAGTTTATTTCCAGCAATCTTAGAAGTCGGGACGTGTCAGGGAATCGCTCGGATGATGGTCACGTTTAGTGTTATTGCTCGTTAGCATGATATTTATGTTGAACGTAATTTAAATGTAAACGTGCATGTGAAGGAAACAACCTTCAGAGGCAGGAATGCCCACAATTTGCACAATTTCTAACTGATAGATTGGATTTTAATTGCCTTCTTACTTTACGTACAAGAATGTGTAAACACTTTTGTTCTACAACTTTTCATCCTTCCTATAGTTACTATCTTTTTCCCGCAAAATATCTGGGTATACAAAAAAACTTGAAAACTTCATGTAATTAAACGAATTTTAATGTATCCTAGCTTTTCACAATGTCGAATTATAGTAAGTTATTCATTTTTCATGTCCGATAACAAATCATTTTAAAACTGACTTATCTTTATAATGTATGGAGCTATGTGCGAGAAAAAGGAAAATATAATTAATTCTTACAAATTAATAGAAAGATTTTTAATGTTAATACAAGTTGTTGCATTCAAATGATAATTAGCGTCCTGTCAGATATCTTGATTTAGTCACTATGAATTTTTCGAAAAAAGTATCTTCATTTCTAACATTGTGTAAACATTCAAATACGATTACTATGATGGACCAAAAAATTAATATTTTTAAAATTATGAACAATCTCTCGTTTCGATCAAAGTGACTGATTTCAATCTTCAATTAATTTATATTTATAAAGAATGAATGACACTTACAATATTGAAAATATTAATCTCCCGACTCGTGTTGATTAGGAGTTTTTTCATCCTCTGACGAATACTAGCTAGATATTACATTACGAATCATCTCTTCCATCACCCTGAAAGAAATATTTCCACATCACCATGTTTACGACTGTCAGCCATACGTTTGGGCAAAGCTGCGAAAGTTCGAAGAAAAGGGACGTTCGCAGGTGCTTTTCGATCCGGTATTTCCCTAACTTTCAGTCGCATTCAAATTTTTTCGGGGAACTTTTTGCGGGAAGGGGGACCGGCCTTAAACTTCGCAACCATATTTTTCAACCAACTCGCTCGGCTCGCGTTCAAATCCATTTTGCAGTCCGATAACACGAACCGGCGTGTCGCGTTTCCGCGCCGGACTTTCTTCTCCGGTTGGGGATTCGCGAAAGGTCACCGGTGTCGTGTAACGCGTATATAAACTGTAAGTTTTCCGCCTCGCAGCGGAAGTTTAGCGCACCGATCGCACGCGGCGCGCCTGCGCGTTCGCTCGTGTATTTATTCCGGCGACACGACGGTATATTTCCTTACCGGCATCCCTCTCTGCTCTATATTTACTTCTCGCGTTTAGCGGTTTGTAAATAAGCCAAACTGCTTGGCGATCATTGGCAGAAAGTTTCTTGGATATCTAGCGGAGGAACTTTAGCGGCCGGATCGCCTAAGAGGAAGTCGTCTGTCCTTAACTTCCAACGAGGAAGAAAGCTCCCGTGATTGCTTCGTACTTCGAAATTTAATTGCAGCCTTGTTTAATTGATATGTGCTTTAGGAGCCTTTGTGGTATAAGATCTCTGATCGTTGTACGTGTATTAGAATTTATTCTCTTGTTGATACTCGTGTTTAGCTTCATGGAGGATCGGTTTTAGAGCAAGTATCTCTATATGTGCATGCACGTAGGTGACGAAATTTCTAGAGCACATTTTAAGGGAATAAAAGGCTCGTTCAAAATGAAAATTCTAGATTTATCTTATATTATAAAGTAAAGATTATGAAAATTAAATTTGTTTTTACCTCTTGAGTTTAACGTGGCCTCAATTTCTGAGATTATTAGCGACATTGTGAGATTGGAACTACGAGAAACTGTGAATAAAAAGTGGACCTACAGTTTTAGATGGACTCCGAACTTAAGAAAAATAAAATAAAATCAGTCAATATTTTATGAATTCTTTTTTCACCCTGACAACCATATAAAACTGTTACAGAAACATTGTTGGTAGTCACTCGTGGTTCGTGAATATATTCGTGATATTGATAGAGAGTCAAATATTTTTAGCACGCAGGTGGTTAACAATTCAAAACTAATATAAAACCCTGGCTAGATTACAGTGTGAATAATTGTTGTGTAGAAAATTCCTAATTCTTAATGATTTGGAATCGTGTAAATTTAGTTCGAAGATCTTAATTTAAGAAAAGGAAGGAACTTTGTTTCAATCAAGTATATCTTATTTCTTGTCTTTATTTTGTAATGTTTTTTAATGATTTAAATCTAGAATGGAATTACGTTCTGACAATTTTAACAACTATATAATATAAGAGTTATTTCATGGAATAAGGTTTTATAAAATAAAGATTACAAAATTATGGGTATCGGTATTGTTAATTACTTTCGAGGGTAGATTTCTGCATAAGTTCATCTACCCAATTATAAGTTCATCAATATGGATGTGATTTTTAAAATATATAATATATTTATCCTTGTTTCTTTTATGAATTTAATTTCATATTTTGCTGGAATCACGTCGTAATTGAAAACGTTGTACCATGTGTAACGATGAAGCTATTATCCACGGAACACTCATTTAACGATCGAAGAGAACATTTATAGTCTGCCAGATCGCTTGTTTCGTTCTCTCATAATTTTCTTTCTCTCTCCAGGAAAACTTAGATAAATAGATTCTGTTATTTGTGTATAGTGATTGTAATTTCTCGCTTTAATATTACACTACGTTACACATTCAAAATCCTCCATTTCTAAAAAAAACATCATGTCATGATTTTTATTCTTAATTTATATTAAGAATGTAGATAAATTTTCTAATGAGTACACGTCTAGACAATGTTTCTAAACAGCTGTGTTTTAAACCTATTATGAATCTATATTTATTTACAATTGAATGGAATGATTTTATATATTAAATTATAAAATTTTGAATTGTGAAATTAATTGTAAAATTTTATAATAAATAATAAGTTGATATCAATATCTTTACATAAGTATTGAATAATACTGGTTAAACAACTCTATTAAAATTGATACCATTTATTTAACCAAATTGCATTAAATCACTTTAGATTAAAGTGATTTGAATAATACAATAGTCAATTGACAAGCCATGTTTATATTTGAAAAAAAAGTGGATAATTCATCATTCAGTTGTCACTACCGTGGATTTAATAATTTATTCGCTTAGAATCATTCTATGTGCATTACAATGTTACATATATATATAGAGTTATCTTTATATTTTAAAGGATAACAACGATCTAGTTAAAAGTAATTCCAACTTATTCATTTGAAATTTCATAGAAGACGAAGTTTCTCATTGAAGAACGATCCAATTAACGAAAATATACTATCTAGTTATTCCTCAAATTTAATATTCACTTTCTGTTTCAAAGTGTTCGCATAGCGTGAATTATTGAGTTTGAAACTAAGAATTAATGTCACTCCGTATCATATGAATCCACTTCGTATTATATGAATTATAATCTGATCATAGGGTACATAATTATAATAAAATAATTATCATATTCATTATACTAATATTATTATGATTATCTATCTTGACACTTACAATTGCATTGTCTCTTTTGAAAGAAAAAAATCTGAACATTGTCCTTTCCTTTTCTAATATCTCTTGGAATTTGATATCCAACAAATGCCATAAAACTTTTACAAAAAAGATTTTTAAAAAATATGAATAGTTTGAGGAAATGAGTTTTGAAACAGTATACCTGTATTCTATATTCACAGGATACGTGAAAAATCTATTTTTAAAAAAGTTTTACAGCTACTTCTTTTCAACAGGAGAGGCCAGATAATTTTAAATGAGATCACGAAAGTATTTAAATAATTACAATCTATTGTATAATATAATATTAATATTCAATGAGATCATTTTTTAAAACTTATACGCGGTTAAGATGACCAATATCATACTGTATATTAATTTCTTTTATTAAATATATATATGTTTATTTTTAATCAATTTTTAGATACATTTGCAGATTGATTTAAAATTTTTCTAGCGTAATCACAATAATCGTCATTCATTACATAATTAATGAAATTTCAAGATGCTTCCTGTAACACAAATAATACTATAAAAAATTCTTTAGTGTCCGAAGTGAATACTTTCGTGGACCACTGTATATAACATGGTAAATAAAATTGATTATAATAGAGTTTAAAGCATTTCAATTCAAAGCTATAACATGCTTAGAAATGCATCTCGATTTAAAATGATATAGGGCGTCGTTTCACTCTTTTTTCAAATCAAATACAACTGAAGAACAATGAGAACAATGTTTAATTTCGATTGCGATCAATGAATTTCGAAAAGGCTAAATTGCTATTCAGGTCGTAAATAATTGGCATTCTCTGACCTGGAAAACTCGAAGCGAGAGTGTTACGTATGCCGTTTGATGAATGAAACATTTCTCTGACGGATCGCGAGAAGAAAATTCACGGGGCATTAGAATTTGAATTTCTTAACACTTGGGAAGAGATCTCGAGATCGACTTTCGATTGTAAACCCATCCCGGTAGGATCGTGGAATTCATTCTCCGTACCGAACATCCAACTAGTATTTTCACGTCGATATATGTTTTTGATTCCTTCTAAAACTACCCCGTTCTATTTTTAGAAGCTTTTCTCTGCACGCAGGATGACCCGGTGATAAATTGCCTCGCGCATTGAATAAGTGAACAGACAATTTTATAATTGAACTGTTTCAATCGGTACGGGTTTACCTTGAAGTAGAATCCGCGGTTTTTAACCACCTGGATTTGCGATGTCGCCGGCTAGCTAAATAGTAACTTCAGTCCTTGAAATTGCCATTAATCCTTATCCGTTTCCATTAAATGTGAAACAGTTGGAACCAGTATCCTGTCCTTTGGCCGATCAAAGCGATTCTCAGGCAATTTCATGCAAATGCTAAAGAAGCTTATACAGGAGCGCGACGCCAGTTAAATATTTAATTGTAGCCTGAATAAAACTGTTGATTTAGTTCAATAGATATCTGATTAATCGGACGAAAGGCAAATTGCTGACCTTAATACAGTACAGTACAATACTATTGTGAATTCGTTTATCTACTACCGTTTATTTAAAACTTAGTTTCGTTTATTTAAAACTTAAAGGCGAAGCAACGGAGCTCAATGTAATAAATAATAAGTACCGAATAACATTAAATATGATAAATTGCCTTGATAATATGAAATTAATTTAATTTAATTAACATTATTTAACATTATTCGTAAACTATGTACGTATAGTGTATGAAAAACTGTGCATATTGCGTGAAAGAAAATTTTGTATGATTTCAACGAAGACGTTACACTAATCAACTTTTTTATATTGAGTTTCTTTAATTAGAATGCACCACATTCTTTCATTGAAATCATTCAGAAGAATATATTAGGTGCATAATACTTAATATTACCATGTTAGAATATTGTATCGATAATCTTATAATCAATAACAAGATTTATTTATTTGTTGGTTTATCTGTTAGAATTATTCATAGAGACAGTATTAAAGACAGTTTAATAATTTTGAGCACTCAAAGGATTAATATAAAAAATAATAGATATTTTAACATAACAATTCAGACGTTTATTAGAAATTATGAAGTTAATTAGAAATCATTTGCAACATTTTAAGAAGTATAAAATCACATTGTCAAAGTATTTAAAATAATTTAAGATATATTATTATTTAATTATTTACTTTGTAATGATCGTGTTAATAATAGAGTGGTTAGATATTATTTACAAAGGAACTACAGAGAGAAAACAATAATAACTGTAACTAAGTAACCTAATTAAAGTAATTCTATTTATTCTATACCGTGTCATTCGATGTTTAAATTTTTATAATAAGAAAATGTAGATTGTGTTTTCAAAAATTTTAAATACATATAGGAAACAAAATTATTAAAATACATATTATATGTGACTATTAAAGTTTATATTAGATATAACCCATTCATGATAACGAATATTTTATAGATAATTTGAAATCGTTAAATTAAATTAAATACTTGATCAATTAGTTTATAATATATGTATAAAGATAATTTAATAATCATGCAAAATATATAAAATTTATTAAAGAGCCAATAAATACATATAATCTATACTATTTATTTTAGCATAATTATTTTGGATAAACATTTTTAGTTCATCGATAAATTTTATAAATAAAATGATTTCGTTTGAAAGATAAATTAAGTACGAATCACTATCTTCATCTACTTTCTTAGAGACCAAAGACTTTTAAACTTTTTGATTTATGGACACTGTTTTACCGTATTTAATGTATTATTTCAAGATGTGTGCCACGAGTAGACAGATAGATTTCAGGTCGTGAAATATCTGCAGACTAAAAAAGTAGGATTACAGCTCGCTATTTTTTTTTGTGTACTCTAATAATGGAACGATCATTTCAGTGTTTCCAAAATAAATAAGAAGAATCCATTAAGTTGAAAGTCAGGATGGAAAACAAATGTCCTGACCAAATGTTCAGAAAATCTAGCAAAAATTGTCACTAGTATATTTCCAATTATCGGAAAAATCTCCGAATTATAATAATTTCGCAGAAAATTAACAGGAGATTATAAGTCTAAGCTAAATAAGTCAAAAAGTTTCTTATTTTAGAGGGAACAGAGCTTGACAAATTTGTTTTCCTGAAAAGCCGAACTGCAGTTAAAAGATTTTGGTTTTCATTTTCTACATGTTGTACACTTGACAAGTTTTGAAATTTGATTTAAAAAAAAAAAAAAAATGAAGCTTCTAATATGCTATGAACTTAGTAATTCTTATTTTAACTTATAGGACCTCCTAATTTTATCTAGATGAAAAATTTAAGTTCCATGGTATGCAGCGATTCTTGTTGATATTCGGACAATGCTTTATATATGTTTATAAAAATTAGAAACAAAATCTTTCGAGTTATGGGGATTTCGTCTTATGGAGTGAGAATTTTGATAAAAAACTTAATTATTAGAGTATAAGCAATTGATGATCGTAGAGCAAATGATACTACTAACTCGACTGACCTGTAAAAGTAAATTTCAAATTCCAATTTCTACATTTAACTCAACGAAGCTGCGTTGAAAAGTCACTCGTCATAATTTTTTTCTCCAGAAGTTGCTTGATAATAATAATATAATAATAATAATATAAAATGCTTATTATTATCTTAAACAATAATCACGCGTTCATGACGAATTCAAAGATTACAAAAATACTTAGAATACATCAAATAGAATATACATAAAACATGTCTTTACATAATACAGTGCATACTTAACATAACAAACATCTATCTGAATTCCATTTCTTTAATTATACCCCCAAAAATATGAATTTGAAAGTATCACGTTAATGCTATTTCGTCATATTGATCGCGAAACGAAAAATCCGGCGCTTTTTTCCACCGTTAATAATAATCGACGTTTCGATCGATTTCACTCCTTTCTCGTGCACAAAACAACCCCGCTGAATCTCGCCATTTGTTAAATCTTGCATCAGCGCGGACGATGTACCATATAGCTCGCCGGTATTAGCTCGATTTTCATGCAAAGGCACCGGCGCGGCGGTATTAGCGTTTGAACGATGAACTGGATGAACGCTGGCCGAGCGGCCATCGATACGTCATAATCGGTCAGAACCGATCGGCAAGAACGTTCGCAGCCGAGGTTCCCGCTATGGGACTCGTCTCCCCCGGCTTTTTCTCCTCCACTTGTTCTCTTCTCGAGCATGGTCGTCGAAGTTGCAAAGGGGGAAGCAACAGAGCGTCGGAAATAGGCTGACAAAGAGAGAAGCGGAAAGATCCCTTTTATAATTAGGCCCACGGGCGACGCGTTGCTCCTCTAATTACCCGTCCAACAATCCGGCAGTGAATGAGTAAGTGGCTTCAGCCTCGAGACCAGCCGCCTTCGTTGTTACGAGGCATATTCAGTTATACGGAGCAGCAGATCCGTAACCAAGACCCGTCGTTCACCTTCTTATGCGCCTTTTTTTCCCCTCCCTCGAACCGAACCGCTCCGCTCCCGAAGCGATTTGAATCGACCTTGTACCGTTGAAGGGTGGTAAGAACCGCGTTGTCAGCGGCAATAGTCTGTTTCGAGAAGAACCGTCTTTGAACATTTCCGAGCTAGACACTATAGCTTATGTGTGGGGTGAAGATGTCTTTGTGTTGTGGTTATATCTTTCATTAACAGAATCCATGTTATGTAGTATATTAATGAACAAAATGAGTTATATACAGGACCTTTTAAGGTCCTCATTGCATGAAAGAGTGATACAGTTTAGTACCAACTGTCGGGAGAATAAAACAGTTTATACAGAGTGATTCACGCAACTCGCACACACCTGAAATAACTTTTTTAAATTACAAAATCTAATGAAGAAGTGTTTAACACAAAAGTTGTCAATTTCTTGACTGTGTGTTGAGGGGTTTCGAAATTTCCAAGTTCATCTTTATTTTTTTTTTTTAATTGGACCATATATTTTTTTCATCACAGATCGAAAGAATATTGAATTTCAAGTAAAAAAGTATCAAGCCACATTGGTACTAAGCCTAATGGTTAAGGAGATATTTTACGATAATTTATCTCGAGGATGAAAACTGCAATGTAAATGAAAAGTACAATGTAAATTGTTGATCATTAACGCCCATGGAACATTAATATGTGGTATGGCATTGGTACACACTTTAAACAGATGAAAATTTCGAAATACACACAAAAAATTAATAGGCCTCCTTCAAATTTATACAACTTTTGTATTAAACAATTTTTCATTAGAATTTAAAACCTACAATTTAAAACTTATTTCAGGTATGCAAGTTGCGTGAATCACCCTGTATAATTGGAGTTCACTGACTCTCCTTCAAAAGGTTAGATTAAATGAGTGGATTCAACACAGTTACAGTTTATTTGTCCATATAAACGGAGTTCTACTACATATAGAAAACAATATTATTTTTTGTGTCACATAATATTGGAAAAAAATATAGTCGTCTCTCAGTTTACTATTCACGCGGGGGAAAAAATTCTAAAGAGAAAGGACGATTATAAAAGTCTGTATTTCACGAGAAATAATAATGATGATGCTAATTTATACTAACATTGTAATATTTACAAGTTGTTTAAGCGATCAAATTTAAATACGTTCACTATAAAGTTCACCTGTAGTGAACGTATTTAAGATCAGAATGTTGTAATTGGTACACTTAGTAAGAACTTGTGATAATATATTAAATTGAATAAAGTTCATGGAAAAATATACTTTCTGACTATGTATAGAAAATATAAATCGAGAGATATATAACATTAAACAAAATTATATACAGCAGCAAACAAAATATAGTAATAGAAAGCAATGAAAAAATTCTAATCCCCGTCGACTCTTTTGAGGATTCTACTTTTCTAGTTTCTCGTGATAAATCTCTCGCAGTTAACTAAAAAGCAATTGAATGCTTTTTATATGTAAATCTTATTTCATTCAGGTTGGTTAATTTGCATGTATCCTTAGGAAAGAAATTCGTGTCGATTGATGGAAAGTGTTAATACTGACGTATTATGACAATACAAAATTTGCTTTTGAAGGAATAGCTATTAAGTTCACATGGTGTACAAGGGAATCAAGTATTTTAATCAAAAAGGATTTGAGATCGATAGATAGTGAGATTTCACTCGCAAGTTCGCAGTCCACTCTTGCATTCCATGGTGCAACCTAGTCATCACTGCGGAAAATGGATGAGTGAAGGAAGCTTGAGAAACCGAGTGGAAATCGCGAGCAACGTAGAAATTCGTGGAAGTAGCTGGTGATTCGGATCGACCATGGGGGAAATTCGGAACAACTTGGGTAGAAGAAGAAGTGTAGTTTTCTTGAGTGAAAGTGACGGAGAAGTGGAGGCGAAGCAACGTGGGTAACGTGGAATTTTATTCTGATTGTTGCACTTGAGGTTCGCCTCGCCTCCTGGATCGTTAGATTTGAGATTGAACGAAGCTCGCTACTTTCAGATTTCACTTTAATTAAATGTGTTCGTAGCGTTATTTTCGTGGAAGCAGTATTAGTGGACACGAGATTCCTGAGGCGTAACATTTAGAATATAAGACGGGATATTAGGTTGAGATGCCTGACGTTCTTTGTAGTCTTGTACATACAGTGTACAGCTTCGACATTTTTGAGATATTAGATCATTTATCATTTTGATACGATGAGTACAGTGACAGCAAGTGTTAGCGTAAATAGATATTTTCGACATTATTTTCTCTCCTCAATAACAATTCCACTAAAATCGTTCTATAAATATTTCAATTCTGAAATTCAGAATTTAAAAATAGCAATAACTAGGTCAGTTACAAATGATTGGTACTGCAATTTTGAAAATTCGTTCTTTCTAAATTGTTTAAAATTCTTAAAATTCGTTTTTGTAAGCTAATAATAAAATATATTTAAGTCAGTTATATTTTTAAAAATATATTTGAACAGTATGAAGCACGCAAGTGTTAAATTTAGGTGAATTAATTGAAAGTCACATGAAAGTTAATGCAGTTAAAATTTTCAGAAATAAAAATTGATTTTTTATTTAATAAAGTGTAATTTTTAGAAGAGTATGAATTTTTTAGAACTGATTAAGACCAAATATTATGATTAAAGATTAATCAGTTACAAAAATAAGTTAATTATATATTTTCGTTCATTCATTCATTCATATAATAAAATATTATTGAAAAATTTATGCAATTTTGCATTTTCTATGAAGAAAATTGAAAAAATGAACTCTAGATAGAAAACTATTTATCGCAAGAAGTATCATATTTTATATATTTAAAAATTTGAAAATTTTATATATTTTTGCACGTCATGTGCACCATGTGCGTTTCTAAATCTTCAAAATTTTCATAAATATTCAAATATTTCAAAATTCGTAGCCTCTACTTTTTATATAATAGTAATATTACTTATATAAACGTGACTTCAAATAAATGATTAAATCCATGAGAATAACATTGTCATAATTTATTTATTCATCACTATTAGGATTCTTCTACAGGATTAATTAACGGGAAACCGAAAATTGTTTCCAAATCACAAAATAAAAAACTAAAGAAATTTAGTTTCATTCATAATCTCTAGCAATTGATTCTTCGTACTTATAATTTTTAATATTCGATCGATCGAATATATCATTCACAGTCAGGCAATGTTATCGAAACGAAAAGATCATGAACGAAGAAATAATCTCGCTTTTGAATTATTGCAATCTCTAATCATACAATTTTCTCAATAACAAATCTTTTGTCATACTGAAACTTCTGCAAGATTATATTTTTACCCTCCTTCCTTTTTATGATGAAGTTCAACGTTACTATGCAAAATTGCTCCGAGCTGAACTTCTCCATTGTTGGTAAAAGCTGGTCGTTGAATCGCAACTATTTACTGGCTCGAGAGGAAAGTTTGTGTAATTTAATATACGGGTACTTGTTCGAATAAATATCCAGGAAAGAGTGTGGGTTGCTTATCTTCCTTCTATTAAACATCGTTAATATGAAACACATTTTGGAAATACAGGAGTATTATTGTGAATAATTGGCCGTTTTATTTGTGGATAAATATTTCATTAAACGAATTGTCGAATTGCGATACGTGGACACTTGTACCTTTAGATCTTTACTTAGGGAAAAATATTCATTCTTTTCGAGAGCAAAAATTTAGAATGCAGAAGCATTTACACGAATGGATTGATCATAAAAATTGAAATTGCATGTGAAAAAGTCCGACAATGTTGATACGATGAAATTCAATCCACAGTAAATTCAATAATATCGATATCAATTTTTTTAAATTCGATATTAATAAAGCGATATTGAAATTTACATATAAGTATGTACAGTTTTACATTTCATATTTTTATTATTACTTTTTAATGAAGCATTTATGAACCATCTGCTATATAGTATTTTAATCCTATTTTCACTTGTAGAATATACTGGCAAAATTTGAACATTACAATACGAGACCGTATAATGTATATTACTGCGTATTATCCATTGCTGAATTCATTCTCTTCAATTCAGATTTTCTTATGTTAAATTCTTTTACATGTAATGTACTTTGAAGGTATTAAATTGAACAATATAATTATTGAAATCTCTTAAATTAATTCAATGGTTGAAAAGTTAACGAAAAATTAGATGACAGTTGAAGAAGCATCTCACGATCTATAAATATAGTTATATGTGGATATGTACAGTAAATAAGAACATAATACATTTTTTATTACCATTGACGAGGTATTTAATGAATTACTAGCAAAATGTGTATGTTCTATAATATGGTGCAAATTAGATTGCCCAAAATTTATTCAGATTTTTAAAAATATTTGTAAGCTACAGTGTAATATTTTATGTGTACAGAATTTGATAGATAAATTTTGTTAGATCATGTACAGTATTGATTTTTTTTTCAAGCTATAAGAAATTGATATATATGGAATTATAAATACATGCATATTAGAATATGAAAAATTGTTCAATAACAAAATTTGGGTAAAAAATTTCAAAATAAAGATATACATAACTTTCCACTGTTACTAACTATCGATGATCCAATGATTTATAAAATGTATAAGATCACGATATGAAATGGAGTAAGACTCTTAATAAAAGAATTTACAAGTTTAACTACTTCTTTTTAATTATTTTTTACCACTGTGTGTCAATTTGACATCAAAAAACAAATTAAATTGAGGGTTAAAATGATCCTAATTAATCAATAATAAAAGGATGAATAAATCATGAAATCAAAGTCAATGAATAAATGTTGGTGGTCTTTATCAGTATTGAAAAGTAAATATTGCTTGTGAGACGAATCTTGAATAATCTTCAATTTGTAAAAATTATTATCTAAGTGTTAACATCTCGATAGTAAAAATTAAGTGTTATCTCTTAAAAACACCTTAACAATAAGTTAACGACAAAATGTAGAGAAATATAACTGTATAATTGAATTTATTTTCTATAATTTGTTCTAATGAAAATATATTACTGCAATTTAGTTAATTTACTTCAGTGTACATTCTGTTATATCAAAGCAATTAAAATGACGATCCATTCTCATTTAACTTTTCAATTCCCATAGCTCAGGTTGCGACGAAATGAGGAAAATTTTGTTAATTTCTATCTGTATTAACACAAAACAAATACAGATGCAGAAATAGTTTTCAAGAGTTTATATCGAAATATTTCTTAACAATAATATATAAATATTTGAATAATTTTCTTATTTTGTTACGAATTACAAATTTTCACCTGTTATTATAGCTTACTGTTTTAGTTAAACTTCAGAATAACAAACGAGATAATGCAAACAGCAACATTCTGGAATCATAATGTTAATATTGCATCAATATACGATGTGTTCATATTAATAGATGCCTCAAGGCATCTTTTGGCGACATAAAATTTCAAATAAAATATGACTTTCAATTTTGTAGCCTCGTTAGAATGATATAAATCTACAGCAAAATTTCTATTCTTTTTTTTTT